>JAQIXS010001458.1:0-29967 GCA_034700785.1 Rossiulus vilnensis | reverse complement strand
CAAGTTTCAAAAAACTAATTTGCCGTAAGCTTAGATGGTGTCAAAAATGGAAAATTCTTTGATTAAATTACCATACATGCATTTATCTTTACTTTATGCTTTATTTTCATCACATCATACGGGGTTTTAGTGATAGAAAAGATATTTGAAGATTTTTTTATTTTATTTTAAAACATTTAAAATTTAAAAAAAATGAAACGAGGTCAACTGACATTGCATTTGCTAGCTTTGATAGAGAGAATAAAAAATCCTAAAAAAATACTCTGAATATATGAACGCCAATGCCATCTCCCTAAGCTCTGTTACTGCGCTGGACTAGTCGATATAATGTAGGCTTCTGTTCCACTTACACTATGTAACTGTTTTTCTTGCCATCAGATGCTTTGTCGTTCGCATATGCAAATAAGCTGTTACTCAAGTTGATACTGAAACAGATTGAGTTTCCACCCGTCAGAGGCCAGCACTTGAGGTTTAGGGGAAACCCATGCAGCATATGAAACTCGATGTACCAAAACAGGACAGCCACCTGTTGGTCCAGCGTAACGTCTGTTTCAGCGTGCTTGCGGCCGAGTGTCTATTGTCTAACTCGACACCCTGCAGACTGGAAATCTCGTCGAAAGCCCTTGGCTCAGGGGCCTCCAGACCCCCCTGGCGCAGTTTCCACCACCACCTCCATTTTGCAAAATCTACTGCAAAGTTGGTCGCGTGCTGCTTCTCATCTCTCCACAATGCACGCGTCATAAATTATAATTAAGTCTCTTGATATAGACCAGAGACGAACGTTAGTGCGCGCCACGCTGCCACAGAGGGAACGTTTGGGGGGAGCGCCATTAGCGAAATAAGAGGGCTGACAAATGGCTGACGAACAGGAGACACGAGGGTGAACAACCTACTAATAAACATTGGACGAAAAAATTAACTGCCCGAAAATGGTTTGGGCTACCCAACGATACATGCTTGTGATTAATTTCGGAATGGCACAACTAGTTGGGCTTGTTCCATAAGAAATAGTTGTTAACGAAGTCGACTGTTTTGTATTGCGCTACGTATGGGGCTGGGTAAATTTTGAATTTTTCAAAATTTAGGAAATTATACGGTAAAACCCGTTGATCTGGCCTGTTTGTGAAGAATTCTCCTTGATATGCGTGATATAATGTTAGAAACTATGCTAATATTTCTATAATTTTCTAGACGTTCTAAAATTATCAAATGTCCCAACTTTGCCCGGTATTTGTTTACTTCTCAATTTACTTTCCCTTAGATGTGCAAAATACAACGATCTTGTTTTAGGAAAAAAATGTATGCAGTTTTAACAGCTTGTAACGAATTTCATTTGCCTTGTTGTATGGGAACGTAAGGGCGTCACTAAATTTTAACTGCGACAAAATTTGCTGACCTAGTTCCCGCTGGAAAGGGAAAGGCATTAATTTTCTTAAAATTATATGTTGGCGGCTTTATATGCCGGATTATGAATTTGAAAATCACATCATAATCTTGGCAGTAGCGAAGAAATGGGAGATGGAAAACAGGAAAAAACACGACATCATTGTTTATCAACAAAGCATACGCATTTACCATCTGTTGCTAAAACGAGCACAGTGGTTAAACGCACGACTAAATACATGCAGAATTGCGTGATATGTGTCATGAAACCTAGCATATTTAACAGCTGTCGGTGGATAAATACCCTGATCTATGCAGTTGGTGAGGTCATGGTGTGGGGTGTATGACTAGACAGTGCTCTTGAGTTCGAAATTGCCAATGTGCTTAAAACACCGTGTCACACTTCACGCTAAAATTATGCGGTTTCGTGTATGTAGCAACTTCTGATAGATACTTTTTAATCCAAATAACTCAGTATGATACTAAGGTTGAGTAAGAACATTTATTGCTTTCACCCTTGCCTGCGCTTTATTCGCTCGCGTTATGAGTTTAGGCTGCGAAATTCATATTTGGTTATTGCATGATTAAACTTAACAACGCCAAGCAAACAAAAGTATAAAAATGCGGGTATACCTTTATTAAAAATCAAGCGTGAAACTTTTGCGCCGATCAATGACGTTACCAACGGCGCCCTGCGCATATAAAACATTATTAAAGTAGGATGTTTAATTTTGAAGTCATTGTTGTTATATTAAAAAGGATTTGGGGGTTTCCTGTAAATTTTATCGCAGCACCATTTGCATTAAAAATTGCATGTGGACATAAAGTGAGGTTAGCCATCCCATCCCAAAAGTGTTTGCATATTATAGGAACCATGAATGCTTTTCGAATCAGTTTTCTAGACATCCGCCACTATCATTCCCCTAGACGTCTTTATGGATTTGTTATTTGGATTTTGGTAGGAAAAGAGAAGTTCAAAGTTATTGCCAAGCAATTTCTGATAATTGGACATCTAAACGTTGTTCAATTGGTTGGCCCTGGGGGCTCAGTAATTTGAATTGTTCCTAATGATAATCATTCTCGAGGGTTATTACTGTCGATTGATCTTTCCATGCTTTCGCTTCTTTAATGGGTCGTGAATTTTTGATTAACCTACTCAAATTAAGAGCATTTTCTCGCAAGGATTCGCTTCAAGTCGGTTATAAATTAACAATTCTTTGCAGCGCCCTTGTTTTCTCTGGTGCGGTTTTTCTTTTTTGGAAATTCGCCATAAGGAGGCTGACGGTATTGTATTTTAATAAATTATGTGTACAACCTTACATAAATTTAGTCCTTGGACTGGTTAGTTGTCGTTTAAAACATTGCGGGGTTTCGTCTAGTTTGTCTGGAAAAGTTGATATATTGCTGGCATTTGGAGGGAGGGGTTCAATAGAAATTAAAACTCTGGATTTTGCAGAAATGCGAGTCGAACCAGGGACAGTTTTCCGGAATCGCCCTAATGGTTGAGAATCTTCCTAAATGAGGTGCTACCGCGAAATTCAATGGAAGAACAAATACCGTACCATTGAATAAACCGCCAAAGCTTCGACTCACAATGGCAAACTCATTTAAAAAAATCGCCCTATTGTTCGTGTAATTCTGTTTTGTCAAGTTGAAAATTGGAACGACAGGATAACAAGTTTGCGGCAATCATCTTTGCAGGCAGTAAACAAGTGCATGTAGTGGATTTTGTAAGCGTTAGCTTTACAGTGCATTGTTTAATTCAAAACAGCTATGGGCACCAAATTGAAATCAGCTTTGTCTGATGCTGGCCTGAATTTGAGAAGTAGGGGCGACAGTATAAAGTTGAAGGCGTACACGATGGTGACAATGCTGCTCTCAGGTGGACTGATCTATTCGTGTCCCGAGAGTAACTCCAAACAATTCCAACCTGTTTCAAATACATGTACGTACATTTGAATGCACTGTCAACGAGGAACAACATGATTGGAAAGATGAGCTCATGCAGGCTTAGCATAATCAAGACTTCCTGTGTGAATCGTTTATTACAAGTATCGTCTCAATTGTTGTTTCTAGTTCTTTGCATCTGATGCACAATCAATAGATGCTTGCAAAAGCAAGTGGACCTTGTTCTGAGATTTGTCGCAATTTTCCTCGCAATTAAACCACTTCCTCTAGTCTAGACTATAGAACAACAATATCAAGTGTACTGACCATCTGCTATTACATTCCATGAGTCCATGGATACTATCGCTCTCGTCTCGCCAATGGACACCCTCTACTCATCCAAAATATGGCTTAATGTTCTTTTGTGTCAAATTTCGTTACTTTTTACTGGGAAATTCTTAATTTAAATTACCACTAACCTGTTTTACTGTTACAATTATCTGCGTATATTAACCTTCTCGATCTAGTGATTAAAACTACATGTATAATATTAATATTATTTGTTAAATGTGAAAATGTGGGGAGAAGGTAATTACCATCATGAAAATGCCAGAACATCCGTTGTGGATGGCCCCAAAATCATTCAACAATAGAAGTCCTTAAAAATCATTGATTTCACGTAACCAATCCCAATAGCTGTCATGGTCTGAATCAATGAATCATTTATGTGTAGTATTATTAAGGGGTCTCACTGATCAAGAAACCTAGGAATTGCAGAACAAAATGACAGCCATCTGTGGTACATTCCGGGAACATTGGTGTTTTGGAGGATTTATTCTGTTTTCGCACTGGCGCGGTGAAGAACAAGAACGGTCGATCCGAGGCGTGAACAGCTACGATCTATCATTTCTTACTATTAAAAATCGCCAAATTTGTTATGATTAATAGGAGAGCCGCTTTGAATAGTTCATTCGTTTTGTAATGGGTGTTGTATTTGTTGTGCGTTGCGCGCGCAAGATTAGAGGAAAGACTAATTAGGCGAAGGGGAGCTACATGTAGTTTGTACGCCGGTCCCAAGGGGGCGTCCTTTATCTGCCGCCATTTTGCGCATTATGGGCTTTTTCCGGAAGGAAGGGAGGCCGAGGGGCCCGGTGACAACAACAAATTAAGTGTATCATGGACGGATCAAAGGAGGCGAGGCCCAAAATGAAAAATGTGGCGCGCAGGAAAGGTGGGAGTTGGAGCTTGGATTGGAGCTCGAGTCCGACGTTGGATTCGGAGGGCCAGATGGCGCTAATGGGCGAGTGTCACGCCATAGGTGCCGTGACGAGTGACGACCGCCGGGTAATGAAGTGGAACAATGCCCTGCTTGGAGCGCAAATTTCACTGACCTAAACGAGATTTGCATTTTAAAATGGCGAAACAGCGTGCAAACAAAGGACACAAAAAGCCCGCGTTCCGCTGTTAACATTGGCCAGATGCGGGGCCGGAATGGATTTGGGATTAAATTTTCGTTTCACGCTTTGAAAACGCGTTGTGTTTACACAGGCAAGTTTCTCGTGACCCAGTTTAAACCTACCCCACTGATCCCTATCAACGCCTCGTGTTTGGTTTCAGTTGGAGATAAGAGGAAATCTATTGGATCCCTCTGAAGCGACGAATACACTTGTTTGGTGCATTGTACCTTCAATAGTACATGTTTGGAAAAACACCAAAGACACAATTATTTATTATTTTAAAAAAAAGAAGAGAAAAAAAACGTTACGAACTAAACAAAAATTTAAAATGCAGCCTCTGAAAACTGGTTTCCCCCGTAGTGATACCTCCGAACATAGCATCGTTAGTTGCTTGCTGGAAATTTTTTGTATGAATAAACGGGTCTTTTTTAAATGAAATGAAATATGATAGACCTTGTGGACGACCAATTATGCACTTGGAGAAACATTGCATCGATAGTGAGCGAAAAATGCGGAAGTAAATTATTAGTTTTTAAATGCTGTGCATCGTGTTTGCTTAGCCTTAGAACTATGGACATTTAAGTTTCTTATCCTCTAACACCAAATTGGGATGTTCGATTTTAAGTAGGATATGCAGTATGTATATTTATTATCATATCTAGTTTATAACTGGAGGAGAACTTTTGACATGTTGTATTTATTGTATTTGATTTCAGATCAATTCGACTCCGTACACAAGCCATGCATCCATGCCAGGAGGGAAAAATTCCTGTACCCAATTTATTAGGCTTTCACCACCGAAAGTGCATCATAAAGTTTTATTGCATGCCAAAAAAACTATTCTTAGCAGAAAATTGCTTGCTGAGCGCATCTTCTTTTCCATTTTAAGATTGTGCATATCGAATTAAATGGTAATGCGCATATGCTTAGTGAGCTGAGCAGTGAAAGCTGAAAGCATTTCCGTAAACTTTTTAGGTTAGTGGTAGGCATGTGTACGGAGTTGAATTGGTCTGAAATCAAATACAATAAATACAACATGTCAAAAGTTCCTCTTTAGTACTTGTCATACTGTTAAACCAGCTTTGTGTTACTGTATGGTCTGTAGGCCTACCGGTAGTAGTGGCTTGTTTGCAACGTTCTACTGATTTGGTCGACTTCCGTTGTCCACACCCACAAGATGCTTCTTGCGGGAGGTTTAACAAAAGGAGGCTGTGGGTGTGGACCAGACTGAAGTGGGCAGAATATCTTCCTAATTAACAATTACTGCTGGCGGCTTGCCTTGACGCTTGACATTTTAAAACCGAACACAAGCGTCGGACATGTACGAAGTTCACACCTGCTGGTGGGAATACATCGAAAATGCAAAATTTCTACCAGTTTTGTAAGGTTGATTGATCGCCATTATTGCTTCAGCACATAAAATAATCAGCGGCCAACTGTCTGCTTGGTTTGGTTGAATGACCCAATGTATCATTAGTTTTATTGATGTACACGTATTCGTACACACTGGTAGATACGAAAAATACAAGAGGAGCATGGTAATACGAATAATTATTTGCTTCTTATGTGCTAAATAATTGCATGTTGTAATTACACTAGCTAAGCCGTAGTACAAATCTAAAATTCGAATTTTACATTGATGTTTTGTATCCAAAGGAAACAAGTTACTGTGTATTTTATGAAAAATGGCAAGGGACAAGTGCACCAGTCCGCCCTATATCCTCTTATGCATACACGTACTGTATATATGTAATAAGAAAATTTCGAGAATGTGGGTTTTATTGCTCAAAGCAGCCATCAAGTGGGAGTCTTGCGGCGAGGGGGGGAGGGATTATCCATGAATGCCGTTTTGGGATGCCTTAGTCTTAGTGAAACGCATTTATTGTTCCATAAAGTTAGTTGTTTTCTATTTTGGGAGACGAGGGTATTAAGCTGCGCCATTACTTCTTTCTCATGCATGTGCTTTGAATTCGCCTAAGGTAGTATTGGTTCTTCGTACTGCTGTTCCTAGGACATTCCCCTCTCAAAGCATCTGAACTAAATGCTTAATCGTCAATTGACGAGTTGTGGGTGTAAATATTTTAGGCCTTCTCCACTCCCCGGAATATTTTTTATCATGTGACAATCATGTAAAGAAACGCCGTTGGCCAACATTTAAAAAAAAAACGAGAAAGCGTATCATAGATTTAACAGCATTATTTTGCTTGCAGATAAGTCTATCATAAAATAATGGTATGCCAAGGCGGAATATTCTGAAAACTAATCAGAAATAACGGATTCTTGTAAATCTCTATGCAAAATTTGCATTAAATACAATGAAAGTAACGCCGTAGGCGAAAATTACAAATTCTGACTTTTTCCGTATAAAGAAAATTACTGAAGAATTTGCGTCAATGGAACGCCGCAGACAACATTTTAAAACCGTGATTAGCAATCCAGGATTTTGGCAAAATTTCTATACAAAATTTGCTTAGATATACAGCGTTATTAATTAATGGAACGAAGGAATGGGTTGATCCTTGCTGGCATCAACGCAAGTAAACTTCACGTATTGAAAATTGGGATTCGTAGTTTAATTATATAAATGGGAATGACATCAGTGTACGTTTTTATGGCGAATTTTGCCTAACATTTAGGGTAAGCATAAATCGTGATTCGTGAAGGTTTAAAGGGTGTTTTCACTGAATTTATATACTATGCATCAATGTAATGCTGAATTTCATTCGGAATTCCAATTTTTCAGTTAAATTGGTAAGTACCTGTACATTTTCCAACCAAGGTTGGCTTGTATTGCCATGGCATTATATAACTTTCCTTCTTTAATTTTTCGCTGCAGTGTACTGGTTTAATTTAGGTACATTTTGGAAATGCAAATGAATTCGAGCAGCAAGTAACCTTCATTAGTTGTTAAGAGCCCAAGCGTGCGATGAATGGCATTCTTTTCATAAGCCTGTCGCGGGCTCGTGGGTGCAGATTATTCATGATTCAATTAACTTGTTTCCTAGCCAAATATGGATTTTATGAATTAATCAGGAAAGCTGTTTTCTCCTAATGAATTAACGGCCACGTTGATGCGCCATCTAATTAATTTCAAGATATTTTAAAAATTGTTAGATTGCTTGAACGCAGTGGCTTACGTTAATTTCTCGAAATAATTGCAGCGTGTAGACCTACTAAAACCAGACTGACTAAAACTAAGCAGAACTTTGATAGCAAATAAAAGTTGAAGAAATCTGCTCTTCTCTTTAATGTTGGGACGTGACCATGACACACATTTATGGTACCATGGGAGTAAGTTAGGGACATTTTGAAATATTTTAAACAAATCAGGGAATTTGCCAACTTAATCAGTATTTCAATCCAGCAGGATTTCATGTATAGATGTTGACGTGTACCCTGATTTACAAGTGAAGATGCAATGAAAGAAAACTCCAATATGGCGCAGCTCTTCCTAATTGACTTCATTTGTTTTCTATGGAAACATGCGTGGAGGTTAACTACCTGTAAACTCCAATATGGTAATTCAAAGGCAACATCTTTTCACAAATTATCGGTTAATGGGGAAATCCTACAGTTCAGGGGAAAACAAAATAATCAACCTGGAAAACCATGGAGAAGTAATATTCTATTTGACTAAAGCTATGGGAACCCTAATGCATTCCCATGTATGTATACACTGTATATCCAGTCGAGAAATTTGGAGACCGCATTAGAACAGGCGACAAAATGCTGTGCCAAAATCAGGCCCATTCCAACGACATTTTACTACATGTGCTATTTATATCATTTTGAGTGCATGTGTTATCTACATGAATATTGTAATATTTTCCTGAATGAGTGGGGAGGTTAACCCCTTAATCTTCGATTTGCACGGACCAAACCCAAATGCTGTATAAGCAGAATTCAAAATTGACTGCATTTGAGGTATTTTCACATATAGCAAGCAGCATAGTGATACATTGTATCTTGGAATGCAATTTGCACAAATGAGTAAATAAATAACAGCAGTGTGGTCGCCAAAGAAACAGCATGGCACTTGCCCAACATTCTTTCATCCTGAAAAAAAAAGTTGCAATAGATGGCGCAATTTAATTACGAGAGCCCCACGCAACGTTATTCCTTGGATGTAAAATGTATTATTTCCGAAGGCATGTACATGTAGCTCCTGTCAGGCAAAAGAAATGTTGTTACTTTCCGCTCTTTTTGCCCATATTCTCTCTCCGTTTTGCAAGTGATTTTGTGTTTGTGCCCGATGATGTACATGTATGACACATAGAAAATGAAATTTGGAAAGGTATGGTGTTCGATTTCACGGGAATTTGTTTGTGCTCAGTTTTTTCTTCCTTGGCTTATTTTTAATCGAAACAAACCAGAGAATCGAAATTTCCATCTGAATGAGTTGCTGTTCTACATTCGTCTAGGTGAAATCTAAATTGTGCGGAGATATATTCGTTTATTAAACCGGACTGCCATCGAAATTGCATATTATTTCTGATTTTGACTAAAGTATTCCATCAAGAATACTTGAATGTGCAAGTTTTTCCTGCTTGATATTGCATGAGCTGCTCGTGAGGAAGCCTTAGTTTACCAAAGGGATCTTGATGTTTGTATGCCCGATTCAATTTTTCGATTTCTCAAAAGTTAAGTGCAAGTCGAGGTAGTTTCCATTTAATCCGGCAAGAGAGCTC
The DNA here is from genome assembly GCA_034700785.1 of Rossiulus vilnensis. NCBI lineage: Eukaryota > Metazoa > Arthropoda > Diplopoda > Julida > Julidae > Rossiulus > Rossiulus vilnensis. The sequence goes on along the minus strand of JAQIXS010001458.1, from coordinate 20,552 downwards.
TTAGATTCCGTTGCAGTAAATATCTTTGTCGTCTGTGCGGTCGTATTTTTTTTAATAGGACATGTATGTCTTTTGAGTTTGAAGTTATTCAATCCTGAATAATAGAGCTTATAAGGAGCGAATCCATGTTGAGGCCTCTTTAAAATTTATTAATGTGTATGTTTTCAAAATTTATTTTGGCTTAATGGATACTATTAGAAAAACCTGCTGTTTAGACAGTGCATTTTCCTCACTTTTAGATACGTTAGTAGTAATGAAGGAAATGCAATACGCGAAATGTGTTTAATGCTGTCACAAGTTATGGATTTTAGCAAATTATTATTTTTGACTTGTAAAAATGTTTCAAATATGGATATTACTTTACAAATGAATGTCATTCGGTTGCCGCTTTCATTTTTGCAACAAAGGGATGGTATCATGGGATTCCCTGGATTTTCATTTTAGACTCTCCATTGCTAATAGTTATCCAGTATATTTCCTTATGCTTAAATTTTCAAAATCGTGCGTAGTTTTTCTCTTCTTTCTTTTTACTAGAAAAATCTTTGCTCATGAAACGTAAGTTCTTCTTGCTATAGAATATGTTGTGCCCCATTGACTTTCTGATCAATGTCCCGAAATCTTTGGCAAGGTCCCAAGGAATATCGGGTAATCTGCGGGGATTCACTGGCACTGATTTGCTTTTATCAGATGTCGGACAGCAGATGCGAGCAAAGCCCCTTCGCGTTAAACCAATGATGAGCTCGCGAAACTGCGAAATGCGGTTTTTTTTAGGATAAATGGCGCTCGCGAGAATATCGGTGCACATTACGCTGACAAGTGGTTCTTTTTTAGCCCGGACGCAGATCTGTTAACTGAAACAGGTTTGGCGCCAACACGCGTCAAAAAAAGAAGCCGCCACGCACTGCTGACATTAGGGGCAAATTTAACGAAATGCTACACGATCACGAAAAATGATACACACCCTCCATGGCCCCGTATAGAAACAGGACCAGGCGATGGTGGGTGGTCACCTTAAAAATAGCATTTAACCTTCAATGGAGCAATGTCAACAACTAGCGTTTCGCTTTAAATCCTAATGCCATGAACTTGTTTTGGTAAAAACTCTGAACAAGGGTCAACGTTACTGGCCATCCACGGTATTTCCCCATTTGTGAGGGGCTCTGGAAATGTGTTGCGAACAAGAATGATGGAAAACTTAGCACGACTGAGAATAATAATGCGGGAAAAAAATTGAATTCCTTTGGCTTCCTATGAATCGTTCCTTGCTCGTAAACGCCAGAATAATCAGTGAATCTACTTCTATTTTGTTCGGCATCTCTCCAAGAGCTCGAGCATGGTTGACGGGCGTGTTGTTTCCAAGTTTTACAACACATTCCACTCTCAAATCTGACATCGCCCAGTGGTACCTACCACGTTCCGACGGCCATTGATACGTGTCTAAGAATTTATTTGAACAGCGTAGCCTACTGTATATGGTGTCATGTTTGATTAAACTAATGTAGGCCTATTTGCTGTACATGTAACTGTAACTATACAGTATATTTACAGTTCATTGACGTTTTAAGAACCGCAGTGGTAACACTGGGCTACATTTGTTTATTCGTTTTCGAACTATTGCATAGTGAATGTGCATGTATATTCTTTTCTGTTAAGGTGGAGCCAAAAGAATAACTGCAATGCAAAAAAAATCTGGAATAATTGTTGTTGAACTGATTATTACCACTTGTAAATTTAAATTTGGCTTTTTTAGGTGTGGAATTAATTGGTGGTCCGCTAGGGCCAATCGTAGGTCAAATAATTTCAAAATTTTCCATTTATTTACAAACAAAAAAAATGAAATAAGCAAGGAAAAAGTCCACTTGTTATAAATAAATGGGACATTTTCAAATTACATGAAATTCGGTAGACCCTATAGGGCCTAATGGAAGGCTAATACAGTGGAAAAATGCGTTAAATATGGCATTGATATTTGGTAGTAGAAGTAGAAATGTGACTAATTAAATTTGCATTGCGGGCATCCTTTTTGCGCACCCTTAAGAAAAATTGTGATGTTTCAACTTTCAGAGATAATTTATATTATTCCACTAATACAATACCACATACTCCATACTCCTTCCCTCCCACCCCCTTTCCTCGTTCTATCCCCTCCAAGTAAGCTACGAAATTTGTACGCCATTTGTGTAACGTCGTTTCCCCCCGAAAATTGCGGTAGAATTAGCTAAAGAAAATTGTCAAAAATTCTGGAACTAGGGAATGATGACGTTTGTTAGAAATATTCAGTTAAAAACACTCCTACTGATAATATCAATAGGTCCTGCTTACAGTACATGCATTTCATTATGGAATAGAAAACTGTAGATAAGTTTGTTAGATCAGTTTAAGGGTTTGTATTTTGAGTTTTTAAATAATTTTAGTTTGAATAATTTAAACTGCTACAAAATATACACAAACTGATCTAACAAACGTATCTGCAGTTTTCAATCCCGTAATAAAATGCATATACAGTAAGCAGGAGGACATATCGATATCGTTTGCTTTTACCGGTATCAACGGAATTTATTCCATAAAGTTTCCACATGTTATTTCGTAACATAACAATAATTATTATTGCTATGAATTGGTTTCTTTGTTGTAGCACTTGAATTTGTATTGATTGTTGTTGTTTATGTGTATAACTTCTAATGTCACGTTTTATTTTCAATTTTAGGTAAGGCATCTTCTTTTATACCCGGTGTTTGATGATTTATTCTACTATGGTTGAAACTGTCGATAACTGGTAAGCCATCGTTCCCAATTACTTAATGAATGGGTGCGCAACGCGCTTCATATTCCATGCGCATAATTAATATTTTTTCCCTGTCTCTAGTTTAAAAATACAGTTCATAATTAATTTCGCTACATATTGATTTTCGGATTTTAATTCCCATTCGCCGCCCCTCGCTTGCTCCTTGAGGCATTTCCACAAAATTAGCACGGGCTTATTGCGTCGCAGGTGTTTACTTTGCGGCCCGTGGCGCCCCTTGGGAGCTGCTTCGCTGTTTTTTAATAACCCTACATCTTTAATAAGATTTTTCTTCCGCACTCCGTCTATCAATATTTAACGTGGCGCAATGTAAACGTCCCTCTTTTTATTATGTCAATGTTGTAACTTAATCTTAGAAGTTGTTGGTTTGAGTTTTTTTTATATTTTCCCACCGTCATTGATGCAATTTCTGCATGGATGCTCTGCTGCTATTGTGGCACACCAAAATGAATTAAATTTGATTCTCGATATGTATGCTGATGCGCAGGAGATGCTGTCGTCTGGGCACTACGCGACCCCACGGGATATTTTGGAAAGAAAATAAATAAAAAGTAAATATTATTAGGCATATTTGATGCTCGTAAAATAAGAGCGTGAAAAAACAATGTTTTATGGATGAGCCCTTTGATCATAGTAAAAAACCGAATTGGGTTGGATGAGCTTAGTATTTTTAAAATTAAATAAATGCGATTAGCTATCTAGCAGGCCAATAGGATGTTTGGGATCCAAGATGAGCAAAGAGACCTTTATCTGGTATTGTTTAACTAGTTGCTTATCCATGTTACCACTTGCTCTAAAATGGTTCATACAATTTCGACTATGAGAAGGTCAACTCCTAATTAAGTTGCATCATTTACCATCACTTATCGGTATTACCAATAACAACAAACATCAATCATGCCCTTGTGGCTGAAAATTTTAAGTACTTTGATGTATTATTTTGAGTTGGAAATATTCAGCAAAAAGGTCTTTGCTATTCGAAAAGTGGTCGACAGGCCAAGTGCCATAATGCACGTTCATCAATCTTTTCGAAAAGGAATCTTAGTTTTCAATCTGTGGAGGTGTGTTCCTGTTTTTTATGTCTTAAGTAACGTTTTGCAAATCTGTGTTGGTATTATCAAAGAGTAGGTGTGTCCAGTTAGGATTTTCCCCCATTTTAAGCCATGTCATGCTTTGTTATGTAGGTAGCTACGTGAATGTGAATAGCATCGATGTGTTGTATCTCGAGAGATGTTTGGCAGTTACCTTCGATCGCATATGCAGTTTCATCGCAAGCATCTACTTCATTTACATTTCTGAATAGAACCACATTTAACCCTGCCTCCAGTCCTGCTGAGTGCACAATGAAGTGTTTTAATTGCTGACTAATTACTGAATCGATCGCGTTATAACCACTCTACTTCAATCAGCGACTACATGGTATTTGAAGTTTCCAGGCAACCTTAGACAGCAGTTTCCTAAGTAGTTATCTACGCAAACATACTCGCGTCTTTTTCATATGCGTTATTTTCGCTTATTGATTAACGTTCTAAACACGCACGTTCGACTTAAGCGTTGAAGGAATGCGCGAGATCTGCTGATTGACGGCTGAGCGGTTTAGCTCAACTTATATGACTGTCCATGTCTGGAGGAAAGCAATGTTTAATTGGCCTGAGTGAACTACTGGGAATTGGAAAGCTTCATCTTTGATTTTGAAAGCCTTACAAGCGGCGATTTTGTTGCTAATTAAACAGATAAAAATGATAATTAGCCAGGAGCATCATATAAATCACATGCTTCATTGAGTAAGCAAGTATAAACAGCACTGTTTGATTTCAATGCTGGTGAATTTATGGTTTGCAATGTGCAATATTCCGCATTTGCATTTTCATGTTGAGCTTTTGAGAGTATCTCATTTCTTACGCATGACAGATCGTGTTTACTCCTTATTGATCATCCGTGGGGTATTCAACTTGAAATGAAACCAGATAACATAAATACTACGAAAATTAATTTTGCAAATCAATAAGTTAACACGATGTTAAGTAACTATGACCATTAAAACATGTTTAACAAAGGTCAAAGAATGTCCATTTTATGCCAGCGTTTTCCAAACGTTCCATAATGTATTACAGAAGTTGAAGAGCATAGTTTTTGTTGCTTTTATGAAATTGCATTTTTAAGGACGCTTGTTAGATGTTTCTGAAAGCTGTAATGACAAAGACATTAATTGTTTGAAAGTGTTCGGAATATGCGTCTACATGTCCTATATCATGGACATATATAAGCTGAATATGAAAACTGCAACGGGTCCAATTACCTGAGATTACCAATTTAAAATAGCCCTAACCATCTCACATTTTGTTAACATCATCTAAAGCTGCCAAGCCAAAACATCTTGACACGTGCCTGAGTGCGTTAAGTCATTAAAAAAGGATATTTAAAATAAATATATTATAGTCTGTCTACCCAAGTGTGCTTGCACATTTAACTTTTTCTCATGCTCATCTTGCTTCATTCTTCATTCTTCGTTTTTCCATTTTGCATATCTTAAATGTGTTTTTGCCACGACTATCCATCAGCCTCAGGATTTTGAGATTAAGATGCAGCCTAACAGACGTTTTCGTTGAAAAATGGTGCAATATGACGGCAAAAATATGATCTTACGAATTGAAAATTGCGTTGCATTAAGGGTATTCAACGTCAATTTCTAAGACGAATGTGGTTATTTTGTCGATATAATGCGAGGCTTCGGAGCCGGTAAAGAAGATGGTTGCGCAGTCTGTTATACAGGGTGAATGAAAACGTAGTTTAGCAAATCTGTTATAATTATGAACACATAGGACTTGCGTGTGAAAATAATTGCTATAGAGTAAATGCCAGTATTGCCCATCTTTATCTTGAAATAACTGGTTCCTTCTTCCTAGTTTTCTTCTTAAATTTTTATTCATACAAACGTAAGAAAATTTACCAAGTTAATTAAAAACATTGGGATAATGGTTTATTCACGTAGTTTTAAATTGAATCAATATTTCGTCCGTAATTTAAAGACGCTTCCATGTCTCTCAATGTCTAAAACTATGATTTCCGGTTTTCAATTGTTTATAGAACGTCTTTGATTTACCCAATGTTTTCTGCAATTTCTCAACATTTTGTCTAACAAATCCCTATTTTTGCACGCCATAACTTATTTACTACCTTTTCACAAGGAAAACTACCGGAAACATTAAAACTAACATGTTGAAAGCACTTGCTTCATACATTTCAAAGTACATGTGTATGCTACAAGTTAGAAACATGGACGGCATTGATTCATTAAAAAATATATAAATCAACATGTCTTAAAAAATTGCCATAGAAAGTGGCGGTTTCAATTTCATTCCATTAAATCTTCAATTTGTGATAATTTCGAAAACATCACGTGCACGATCACATTTTTTTACGCCCGTTGCATACACATTTCATTGAATATTAAATTTGTATCCTCTATCGTGTCCGCAAAGGTAATCATAGTCGCCACATAATGAGTCACTCGATCCTAATTGCTCTGTTTGAAACTTGCATCCTATACGCAACTGTTACTTTACCATGATTAGGTTAAATATACTCGATAAATACATGTATCCCTTCTATTTCCCTTCTATACATGTATAGTTATTATTAAGTATTTATCCGGTTTGAAATCGGAAGTGCTCGTTTTGTAAACATTTCAATGCTCTTTGAAGTGCGCCTGAATGGACTAAATTCTGGAGAATAAGCAGAAAATTCAATGCCACCGATTCACCCCAATTGCACAGAAAATGCATCGTGCTTCAATCAAATGAGGCAAAATATTTTAATTGCAACTCAAATCTCAGAACATCGTATTCCCTGAGGAAACGCTTTTATGAGGACAGTGGTAAAAGCATGCAGAAGTCCCAAAAAAATTCAAATGGTTCACTGTTGTTAAGACTTCAACTGAGACATTGATGAGGAATTTCAGTCAAATTAGGCGCATTTTAAATGGCAATAAATTGTTTACAAAACGAGCTATTCCGATTTTAAATTGCCCGAACAATATACATTATTGAATACCTTTTGAACCAGTTTCGTTGCTCGCAAGTGTATTTACTGGCTGTAAGTGCTCCATAGACGAGCTTTGAGCACTCGAAATGGAGCTGTTATGGCAGGCTCACCAGGATATTGGCCTATTGCCTCGCACGGAGCATCGGATTGGAATGTCTAACAATCATTTCCGCTAATGTTGGAGTTTGAAAACAAAATGAGACAAATTCCTGAAGGATGCTGCCCTCTCCTACGAACGTCCCATTGTTGTCTTGCATGGACCTCCCTCATCTTCCCCCCTCCTCCCCCCACCCCGTCTGCTCTTTCTGTCGTTGTTCAATTGCCGATACCCCCTCGTAACGACGTTTTAATATTATTGCTTATTTTTGCCATTCGTCATCGTTGCCCTCCTCTCAGCGGGGCCGCTTTTTGTTTCGCATCTCTCCAATATCTCTTCGCTTTTCTATGAATTTCCCTTTCGTATACTCGAATTTATGGCGTTCGCGCTCGAAAACGCACAAATACTGCCTTCGCTCCCAATTAGATTGCTCCGAGGGCATTTGCGAAGGCTTCATGCATGGCTCTGTTAAAATCGCGCTCAACTTGACTCCAGTCCCATGGCACTCCATTTAATATTATAACCGAATTCTATAACAGGCGCTCGGAATTAGATTGTTTTGGCAAACTTATAGCCACGCTCTGAATTATTCAATTTGTGCGGTTGGCAGCTTAATTCCTCCAACGGCCCTGATGCAGTCGGTGCGGAACGCCAGGCAAGATGAGTCTCTTCAGAGGATTCGTGCAAATCGGTTTCGTGCCCGAAATAAACGCACACCTCAATTTCAATTTGGAACGATTTCCGTAAATATGCCGTGAGCCGCAATCCCAACGACTTCCTGAATGACCTATAACTTTTCGAGAAATCTGGAATGAGCAAAACTTACAGCGCCCGCTAATGTTTTCAGCTATTCAGCGAAATGTGCGCCTGGTTCCGCCTGTGGCGGCGCCTCGATCTGTCACCACAGCTACAAAATACGACAGGGGTACCTTAATTTAACACGAAGCCCTTAGGACGTAACGTGCGTATAGATTAGATAAAAGTAAAACGGGATTAACAAGAAAATAATACCACTAATAATAAAAATTGATAAAAAAGCAAGTCTATCAACGCAGGCAATCAATACAAGCTGAAAAGAAAAATTAATAAAGGAGTCTTGCACAAAGTTGTATGGATGTGGAAAAGTAAGGGTAGTCTGAAAAAGTTACCTGAAGTTAAGTTGATTCAGGGTTCCAGTGACTGCTTTAAAAACGTTCACTTCTGTGCGATGCATGTTGAATGTAGTACTTAGACGGTTAGTGAAAATTGTCTGAAAAATGACTAAATCGGCCTCTGAAATTGTGCTCGTGGTTTACGATTACATCTGAAAAGCAAGAAATAGAGGTGGAATTATAGTCTGTTCAAAACTAGAAAGGAAATGTAATAGCCTGTTTGACATTAATCATGTCATTCTCATTACTCATTTTTTTATCCGTCGAGCATCGGTGTAGCCTTCTATGTGCTGAAAGGCGTAATCTATGAGCTGAATATTCGGTTTTGGCATATTCTAGTTATAACAGAATTGCTCATCAAGTAACAAATCTACGATTAGATAATAATTCAGATTTCCGTGAAATTATATTGCGTAATACGTAATCCCTGCCATGCTTTCCGATTCATTAGGGAGATACAGTATGCTGGGGTTACATTTGAGAGGTGAGAGCTATAGCAGCCATCAAGAGTAATCGCAAATAGTCATTGCACTCAATTGATAGTTAGTATCATGTGTTTGAACCGTGTCCACTAGATCTGTTTCGAGGTTCTGCAGATAGTCCATCAGATGCGGAACTAAGGCGCGACACGTGTATTTTCAAACTCACACCGGAAGTCTGATTGTCTTAAGCCTGAGCTCGTCCTTCCAATCATATCGTTCCTTTTATCTGATGCGAGAAATCTCAACATAGCGTATATAGAAGCTTATCAGAGTTGTGATAGTCATTCTCTGAGAGACAATTCTCCGAAAGATGCACAATTCCACGAATAGATCTTTTCCACTTCCATGCTCTCTTGCAAGTTCCAACTTCCTAGATGCTGCTGTCGCTCCCACCTCTCAAATAGACACCCGTCATTTGGTCAAAATGGAAAACCAGGCAAAATTTTGCACTAAAGATGTTGGGATTGAAACGATTTCTGGTAACCCATTTGGAAACGCCATCCGCCTGCGCCGTTGCGTGACACATAAGTGGTAAACTGTTAGACCGATTGTTGCAAACAGGATGTGGATGTTTAGTTTTGGCCGTCTTCTCGTTATTTGTTTATCATTTATCCCCCGCAAACGATTCCTAACCGCCCAATGTATCGGATCCTCGGCTCACTGACTTGGCGGCCATTTTCCCCCTCCTCGAAAGTGAACGAGGGCGGAAAAACAAACGCGGAAATTGGAAATAAATGGCGGTTCTAATTTTAGCCGCACCTGGGGTGGCCTACATACGAGGGTTTTTGCCCCGGCATTTGTCGAAGGGCCCCCGTGTTTTTCAATCCCGTTGCCAGGGCAACCGCGCGCACTCCGGGCGCCCCTCGAGATTCGATGAAAAGGCCAGGGCCGTATAAAGGAGAAATAAGACGCTGGGAGGGGCTGCTCGTTTGACCGATGAAAATGCACGTTAATGGCGCTTCAAAGACTTCGATTTCACTGCTCCGTGTTTTATTTACTGCTGTTCAAAAGCTGAAATTAGAGAGATAAAAATTGGCCCCGGCTCGAAAACATCGATTAATCCAGTTGACGAGCATTCACCGAAGAACTCCAGAAACTTTCCTTGACAAGTGTTCGCAGAGTATGTTTTAACGATGCGAGTGTCAACCTAAATTGGGTTTGAAGGGAGTTTCTTTAGGTGGTGCTCAGACCTACTCCTGCGATGTTAGAAACTTTGAAATTATTACTTGGTCGTGGTTGGTCGAACATAAAGGATGTCCACCATGCAAACAAATGCTCCCCAAATTTCTGCTTTAAATATTGCAATTGCTAAACTTATTTTCCCCAATGTAGAATTGGAGATAATAACAATTGCTTAATAACTGTGAAGTTGGTTGCTCACAAGGGTCTATAAATATAATGAGAATATACTGAACATTCCGTTTTAAGGTTTTAAATGTGTTGGAATCTCAAGAGGAAGAAAAATCGATGCATTTTTGCATCTAGGAGAGTAATCATTCTCAAGTACTATGTCTTGAAGGGCACTTTTCGACGAGTTCGTGTTCTACCTGATCATCCTACATAAACATATTTCTAAGTCGAACGTTCAATAACTCAAGGGAATCGATCGTCGTTTAATTTCGCATCCCACATTGGATTAACTTTAATATGCTCTTATTTGTTTGAAAACAAAATGGTATGTCTGGAAATTAGAAACCGCTTGAATTTTAAGTAGCACGTTGGGGAATCGTTTTTTCATAGGTATTAAGCGCATTATTTCAAAATCTGATTTGGAAAGTAAGCTTGGCTTTCTTTATGCTCTTAGTGCGAGAGGGAAACCACTTTGCCCCCTGTTGGTTGGCAATCACTGTTGACATAAACTATGCTATTTTCCACTTGAACCCTAGTTTATCTTGTTATAATGCAACAGGAGTGCTACGTTTTTAGTTCTGATCCATTAAACTTCATATCATGATGCCCACCTTGATTTTATCACCTATTACCACCTGTGGTGTATTTGACCCAAAACGTTTGCAGAATTTCTGGCATTAATTTATAATACAGAATGCCTAATTTTGATTAGACTTGGTCATTAGGAAAATAAACATTAAATTTCTCTTTAGAAATGTTGCATTTATTAAACCAAAATTAACGAAAATTAAATGTAATAAGCATTACCATGCATAGCTCACTCAATGTACATAAGCATTGTAAACTGTTCATCTTCAACATCTGATTCAGAATCAATGTTTTTACTTCAGATGACTGTTGTATTGAATATTTGGCACGTCCAATAACCGACTGAGTATCGATTATTTTTTTTTATGAAAAACTGCGTACGTATTGGTAAGAAATCAGAAAAAAAAATATAAGATTCTGATGACCACCTGGGGTCTATTTAGCCCAAAGCGACTGTCATTGATAGCAACTTCTACAAAACTTGTTTTAAAAGAACTGCGTTTAAAAACATAAAAGTGCGCATACATGTGAGAATGTGCTGAAGTTTTAACCAAATTTTAATAAAGAGAAACCAACATTTTCTAACTTAAATTGTTGGGGTCACGTATACCCCAAAGAAATGCACTGAGGGTTATGGTTAACCTATGGGCGAGTGGTCAAGACCTCAAACATTGCATTATTTTGACGTACTATATAAAGAACAGTATTGTATGGTGTTTTGCAAGACATAGACCGTTCTAAAACTAAAATTGCATTTTTCGCGTCTGACACTGCTAACATCTGCTGAAAAGCACTGAAATGATGTTGCTGCGTGCAGTTCCGGAGCAATCCAGAGCGGATATTAAAGTTTATGGAAAAATTAAGCTTTGAAATATCGGTATGTAAAATAAAATGCCTGTTCATAAGCGGTTGGTGGTGGCAGCTGGTCTCCGTTATTACCCTGGATTCAGCGGAAGCAATCATGTCGGGAACATGTATTTGCCAAATTGACTATAGCGAAAGGCATTTACGTTGTTTTTCACGCAAAATTCCCGTCATTTTGGTAAATAAACGGTGCGACTAATTTAGTATCCAGACTGATGGAATAAAATGCCAACTTCCATTCCATGGTTGTCAGAATGCTTGAACTTTCCGCCCGTCTAATCTAGCCTATTTTATTTTAACTTGTCACTTCGTCGTGAATCGCTGTAAACATTTCCTAATAATGTTCTCCCTCTGTCTTCCGAATTAATGTTGTCTGTTTGCGCGAGGTCTACGTCACGCCTCGTATTGAGCTTTTTTCCCCTCACCTTCGTTAATATTCCGCCCTACATCTGCCATTTGTCGAATTGCCTTCCTTTTTCTTACCATTTGATGGCAGATGATAAATCCAAAGTACTTCGGATTGACTGGAAATGACTTCTGCTTGTACAACCGTAGGCTAAATTGTTATAGACAGACTGTTGGAGTATGAATGCCGTTGGGCAACCATAGAATCCATTAAAACAGTTTTTGGGCCCCGTGCCAACGGTTGCGCTGACATCGGTTTAACGTAACAATAAAAAGTTAAAATGGCGTTTCCAATCGCCCATTTTACATAAGATTTTTGATTTGGCTTATCGAGGAAATTTTTAAGTACTCTTTTTTGTTACTGGATATAACGAGAATTTCTGTATGAAGCCCTGCCCATAATGATGCTGACCAGCGACCATGCCAAATTACATTTTTGCTTCAAATAGTTATTAAAACTGCTACATTTATTTTTCCCCGTGTAAAATTGTTTGTCTACCAGGGTCTGAGTTAATTATTTTAGTTTGAAAATATCTCGTTTATTTGTAGAAAATTAATTAAACTTGGGTGAAAGAGATATGCGACCTCCGAAAATGGGTTTTCCTCGATTTTTAAGTTTATTTTTTTCTTATAAATAAACGTAAGAATTTGATATTATAAAAAATAACTCAGATCCTAGTAGACGACCAATGCTACGGGTAAAAAAATAAATTTAGCAAATATAATGAATATTTTAATTTAAAATGTAAGATTTTATGCACGGTGGGTCTCTTTGGTCGGGCTTAAGAAATCTTTTATTGGACACTTTTTGTTGGATGACATTTTCAGAAAATATGGTTTGTATACTTATTGTTTAACAGTAATAGACAGTTTCTGTAAATTGGACTTATATTCAACGTGTTGCAGGTGTTACACATTATCAATTTGGTGCCCCTGTAAATCATGCAACAAAAAATATTAAAAATGCATTACAACACCGTCGTATATTTAATTTTAAACCGTATTTCTGCATAGTAAAGTGATAGTCAGCGAATTATTCTAGCATATAGCGTTAGAAAACGCTGGGCGTTTTTTGAAAAGAGATTTTGTGGTGCAACGTGCTCCCTCCCTTTTGAAGTCCATTTGTTTCTACTGATTATTTGTACTGGCAATAACGTATTTGTGCAGCTGTTGAGGGACGAGGGCATTGGACACCAAACGGCTAATGCCCCGCAGCTCAAATACGCTGGTATCCAAACAATTAAAAATGATTAATTGGTATAATAAATTGTGTAGTCTACGCGCCTATATTAAAATCAGTATCACAGTTGACAAATGACTTACTCGATAATGGTATTTCATTAGTGTTTCGATGGGCGTTGGGGCAATTCAATTTGCTCGTTATCTGCGGAAGATGAAAGAATAATTGACCTGAAATAAAAAGTATACGGGGCGAATTTCTGTCGCAAATGTGATTATGGTTTGCTGGCATTTCAGTTGTAATTCTATCTTTCCATCAAAGGAAATTAAATTCATCGATCTCTGTAGAAGATCGGCTTCAGTGCATTATTTTTTTTTGTGAAAATCAAGCCCTCACATTTCATGGTTCTCAAATGATGTCCCTATATCGCATGAGATTTCATTATTCCATTCACGTAAAGCAGCATTTGAAATCTTGGATTAGTTCGCTGGTTTCGCGTGACATTCTATGGTGAAAGGGTGGCGAACAAAAGACGTCTTTCATTTCACATTAATGTTGTCATCTCTTGATACTTGTATATTATCCGCCATTCACCTTGGTTGCATGGACCATCGCCAGATAATCATTATTCCAGATTATAAGTCTAAATGTATTTTAATTAACAGCAATGGCTTATTTATGTATGAAGTTTCTTATCTGATTAAATTACCATGACATGTACTAAAAACTTCTCCAATTAGATCCATCATAGCCATAATTTTACAGAGCACGTATTCCTTTTGGCCGGAAGTAGCTCAGACGCCATGCACTTCGTGATTTACATTTCCGTTCAATCAAGAGCGAGTTTTCAAGATGTCATAATCTAAACGATTAATATCCAAAAAAAAGTTATTTTCATCTTTGAAGCATTGCCAACGAGTGTCACGACTTTAATGTCACGTGAAAACAAACCGTCTGTTCATCAAGAGCATCGACTTGAACCAAAAGCAATCAGAGATATCCAGCGTATAGATGATGCCTTCCAAATAGCATAGAGAAAGCCACACCGATGCAAAACGGATGGGGTCATGGAACAAGAAAGGTTAATCTCACAAAACTCCTTCATTCTGTTGTTGGTTCATTTGAATTCCCAGTCTATTCTCTTGTTGAACTGACTATGGGTCATCACTGGTAACGTTTCCATGGTAAAATGGTTTATCATTTTTGACCACGTTTTGAAGCGCCCTTAAAACAAATTTAAGCCTTCGAATTTCTCAGCGCCATCTGTGCTTCGTTGTGTAACTACACATTTGTAAACGGCCACGTTTGTTGCGATTTGGGACTTCCCAAGGGGATGTACATGTATTGTGCCCGAGACACGTGAATTGTTTGGAGAAATTCCTTCAATCAGGCTTGTTATTGCGCAATAAAACTACACCCATGTGACCGGCGTTTTAGGGAATTGCATGCAGGTCCGGCCTTTGCGCCGTAATCAGTGCCGCAAACGCCTTGATCAACTGTAAACCTGGCTCCCTGTTCATTATATTGCAGGGGTGCAACAATGGACCTCCGAGGGACCTCTGCGCACAAATAGCCGTAAACATTCATCGGGTTTGTGGCGACCACTTTTTCCATTTAAATTGCTTCCAGACTGCGAACACCTGTTGGGTGCGGTAACCCAGAGCGCACTTGCCGGGTCCCTCAAACGGGGTGCGAAGGGGAGGTCTGGTGTCAAGGCCACTTGATCCATTTGACGCAAGACTTGTGTTACTGGTCCTCATGCACGAGGAGGGGGAATCGAAATGCGTATGAAAACTCTTGAAAAATGAACATCGAAAAATCGAAGAAAAAAGCAAAACCTCAATTTTGTCGAATTGCGATAGGACTTTTTTTTATTGATTTCTAGAAATATTTTGCGGGTTTTTACGTATTAAGAATAATTTAGGTGCCCTATACACTAATATGCTGCATGTTTATTTAACGGAAATCAATTTAAATGTAATGTTTATTTTGATCATTAATAAATATACTATACGAACGAATTCAATTTCTCATTATTTTGCTGAATCTCCTAACCCACTTGGAATTTCGGCTAAATAAGCACATATCAAAATTTGTTTTTTTTGGAAAAGTTAATAGTTATACATCTATTTACCAACAGAAATATAACTGAAAATCTATAACAAAACCCCATCATTTGAAGGGTGCCAAACTATAACAAACCAAGTGCCAAAAGTCAACTATTCAGGAGGAATTTGATTTCTGTCCAACAAGAAATCCAAACGTTTATTGATGTTATTGACGTTTATTTGAATGGAAACGCGCTCTTATTGAAAAAAATTCCTTACATTTTTTTGTGTAAGTGCCGTGGCACTTGTGTTTCTGCACAACTGGTGCAACACAACACGGTATATGTGCCACGCACATTATCATTACTTTATTTGTCGTCACAGTCAGCCATTTTTCACTTCACCGCTACAGCAGGCGTAGTTGCAATGTATTAAGCTGAAGAAAACGTTTTAGGGGCACTTACGACGTTATGGCTTGGCACCCTTCCTTTAATTACTTTTCTTAAATTGCCTGGAACGTTTCTGATCAGTCAAACCAGAGAATATAATGTAATAGGCTACATGCACATGTCTTCGCACAAAAATCGTGAAGAGACAGGTGGGCTATCTTAAAGATAATGAGAAATAATCTAGGTTATAATTTTTGTGTAAACCACACTCCCTCATTCGGTGACACCAGTCTTTGGTGTCTTGTCGATGAACAATTAGCAGAAAACTTGCATTCTAATCCTGAGTTTCCGAATGTGGCATTAATTTCGCAGGCAGCCTAGCAGCAGCAAGAGTGCGTTGCCGCTCCCGTAATTAATACGTGAAAGTGGCATTCACGGAACTCCGGGCCGGCCTTAAATTGAATTTCTATTTCCATATCTCTCCTCCCGTGTATAATCAAAGACGTCGTAATTAATTACGCGGAACGTGAGTACTCCTGGCTGGCTGAGGCGAGACGTGGCTGCTCCCAAATTTCTGTAATTGGAGTGAGAAACTGCCAAGCTGCGCCCGGAATATATTAGTTTTCTTGATGGAAATCAATAAGAAACGTGACATGCGGTCGTGAATTTTTAATGGCCGCTTTCCTCCGCGCAACGAACTCCATCCAGGTTTTGGGTTTGCAGACGCCGTGTTTGAGTGGCTCTCCAGAGAGACCTGCGCAGGTCCTCGACGGCGCATTGCCGCGTTTAGGCTGACGGAATTGGAACGTTAACACGTTTAGCGCCGTAACTGCTTCTGCATGCAGATTACGCCAGCGCGATGGCTTCACTTAATTAGCTTAGTCTGTGGTCCTGAGAGCAACGGGTTTAAAATTGAGTTAAAATGACCCTTTTAAAGGGCATGTTGTTTCGAGCTTGCATATGCGGAGATTTTCATCAAGTGCGATCAGCCTAAATATGCATCGTTGTATTTGGTTATGGCAGTGTCACTTGCTTCTGCACGATTTAAGGCTGGGTTTATAAAAATACGCTAACCATATCTACGGCATTTTTGTCTGGTTTTGTACGGCCTATAATGCTTCATTATAAGGCCAAAAATAATGAAAACTGGTATTCGCTAACACAGATACGTGAATGTGCATGGGTCTAAGGCGTATGAAAGTCTCTAGGTCTCTAGAATCTCCAGTAGTTACACCTTTTAATTACTGTAGCTCTGAACATCCTGTATTATTGGGATGACCAACTCAAACTGATATTTTTTGCTGGGTTAAGGTCAATTTCTCATTTGTTAGCTAACTTCAGCTAAGGCCAATCACAGTAAGTGTTAAGCGAATTTTCATACCTTTCAACATTTTTGGTTTAAGTATTTTATTTTTCAGTTTTGTTTTGCTTCTTTGAAACTACGTAATGGAGTATTAGTTTGAAAGTAATTCAAGTAAATTGGAAATTAAGCCAACAAATGACGTGATTTTGTAATTTTTAATGAGTTTTGAAATGTATGTTATGTCACAGGTCTGTATGTAAAAACATTTTTCGTTGTGCAGCGTTTTGGTTTACAGCCAACTGTCTAGGGAACTATCTGGGCCGTTAAACGAGGTATGGGTGTATAAAAGGGGTTAACTACGGCAATTTTACGTGGATTTGTTATCTTCCCGTGGTGATATTATAATCATCTTATTGATTTAATGTTAGTGTACCCAATACCGTTTTCTTCAAAGCGAGAACGTTTTCGATGCAAAATTATTTTTATTTTATACTATACGAAAATACAGGGAGGTTAGAAAAATCGTTTCGGCGAATTTAATTTCGTAATGCACCTGTAGATTTACTTAAATATAAGACGCACTTTTATAAGCAAAAAATTACATTAAAAATTGGGGTGCGTCTTTAGAATCAGGTACAATGCAAAAATGCAACCTTATTATGGGAATCGACGGATTGTAATTCCGTAACGCATGTAAGGCATTTTTCAAAAATATTTTTGAAGCGTTTTTGCTGCGTTTCGATGGAAAATTATTTATACTTGATACTAAACGAAAATACAGTGAGGTTGTTGCTTATGCAAAGACAAACTCAAACCAATACTGTGCTTAATGTTTTGATTTGTTGTTTTGCTTCAGAGATCAGCCATAAATGTCAAAAACGTAAATGCGTTATATTCAAGAATATTTTTCCAAAATTTGACTTAAAATTAGGGAGTGCGACTTATTTTCGAGTAAATCTGGTGTTCTATGCCGCTTCAGGCCACGCTCGAGCAGAATTTTTGACAGTTTTGATAATTGTAAAATGGTTCGTTTATTTTTTAAAAATAACAAATTTGAAGAAAAAAAAAACAATACGTGAGCGCCTAAAACAGGGCTTCCCTGCATGACTATCTCCTCTATTCAACGTTCTTTTTTTCAAACTTGTTAATTTTTTTTTATAAATAAACGGGACATTTTGAAATTATCATCCAAAGTTGAAACATTAGTTAACGGCAGTTGTACCTTGGGGAAAACAAATCTAGCAATTATAAGTAGTCTTGAAACAAAAATGTGTAATTTGTTGCACGGTGAGCATGCTTTCGGCTCAGCCCTACCGTTCACTGCCCGTAGATGTGAATCGACCTCTACGAGGAAATATGCCGTGTGTAGTGGAAGTGTGAAGGGGCTTAAAATTGGTCTTTAGCATAATAGCATTATTGAGAGCCTGGCGCAACCTTCGTTAAAATTCCGCCCCAGCGAGGCTTGTAAACATTGAATTGTATGCGGCGCGCATACAAATGCAGATTAAAATTGGCGAGCTCATCATGCTAATTGAGCAAACCCAAATGCTTTAAACAAATTAGCGCCGCCGCTCTGCCTGTTATTAATTGTTGGCAATTTCTGCTTCGCGTCGATGCGATTGTCGACCAGCCGCCATAAAAATGCGGATAAACATCGAAACAGTCGCCGGATTCCGAGATCGCTGCCTGCGTTTCGTGGCAAATCCAGTTTGCTGAAAATGCTTTTTTCCCCTTCTCATTTTGCGTTTCGTGGGCTTCGCCGTATAGCGAAATGCGAATCGAATAAGGTCGTGTTTGGTTCTGGCAATAAAGCTGCGCGACATTTTCCATAAGCTTATTTAAATAGAAATAGAGGAATATAAATTGCGCGAGCTTTGACTAATAATAATAATCGTAATAAAAAGAACTATAAAGCACGTAAGCTTATCAGCAGTCTGCAGCCATCTGCGAAGGTAATGGCGCGGAGAACGGCGACAATTCGACACTTTTTGGTCGAATTTCGGCGAAGTGGCGAACGTGTGACGGATTTTGGAAACGCGGTTGGTTCGGGCAAATTAATTCGGAAACGCGTACAAATGAACGGATTTAAATGTAAATGAATGCAGTCGGGCGACCGTAAAATCTGCTTTACGCGTTTTGGCTTCGTGTTCGTCGAATGAACGCCGGTGGAATTTCAAAGTGTTTACCGAATTGGGAAATATGATTGCGAGGGAGCATTAATCGTGGGTCTCATTCGAAGATTTGCTGATATTTTGCGGAAAAGCCAGATACTGCGGCAGGCTTGGTGCCTGGAGAGCTACATGTAAAATTGTAAATCATTTATGCTTGCTTATCTCTCACAAAAGCAGCAAATGGGCCGTACGACGAAAATCTTATGGCGTTGTAAAAGTCAGACTTTCTCGAGAATGGCGATGCATTTGTGTTGCTTCCACGAAGAGGCGTTGAATTTGTATTCCTGTGTGGAGAGGTTTACAAATAGACTGGAGATGTGACTCTTGGGTTTACCTGCAATATGCAACATGCGACATTATGGATTACTGCGTACAAGGTTTCTTAAAGCTCGCTTCACACTACAAACATAACATACACGGCATAGTCCTAACCGGAATACGGTAACTCGTTTTTTGAGCGATTTAAGACACTTTCCTATGCACCTAGATTGACTAAAATTCCTCTTTTAATTTCTTAGAAAAGCATGAAAATGCAATATCGTTCACACTAACACATGTACCGAAAATTTATTGTGCTTCAAACAAATTATGCAAAGCATCATTGGAACTCTTATCTGAAGGTCGTAGTCCCTGCTCAGAAACGCTTTTAAAGTGACAGGGGTGAAGGCATGCAGGTATCCCAAATAGATGAAAATGTGCACGGTTGTTAAATTGAGCGCATTTTAAAGTGCAACATATTTATTATTTACAAACCTAGAATACATGGTTTGACATCTTTGTGGTGGGCCAGTTAGTTTGCTCGCAAGTGTATTCCGTACATGTGTTGGTGTGAACGGTATTGCTTTACTTTTTCGGTATTTTTTAAACCAAAGTTGGTGTACGCCACGGGGTAAACATTGACCCATCAGTAACTGCAATGGAAGAATGAATTTCGCCAACCTATTCCACATGGCGTTTTTCTTTCCGTGGGTTTGACTTACTTGAATTTAATATTAGTTGTTCACTTGATGTAATGATTAATTTGTGGTCGATTTTTATGCACTTCGCATCTGGGCTTCCAACCATAGTTCTAGTAGGTTTTTCTTTTTTCTTTGCAATCTACCTAGTCTGAACGAGATACTGTATGAAACTGCTTCTGAGACACGCAGTTGTCGCCTTTCTCCCCACGAAATATGAGTGAAATACGAGCGCAAAAGGTGATGAAGGCAGAATTGAAAGATCAAGGAGATTTTCGATGTCATTACCAAGATAGATTACTGAGCATGCGTATTGCATTATTTCACTGTATGACAGACACTCCTTCATCTGATGGCGCCGGAATAAAACCGTATACTTCATGGCTCGTATGCATCCATCATACGTGTACTTACACTTACTACAAGCAGGATCTGAACCAGCTCTGCTTTTTGCTGTGATGGCTGAATCTGAGATCGATATCAAACTAAATTTCAAATATGCGCGCGTACCGTTTGACCAGATACTGCCATCGCTTAATTTAAGAAATGTTGTCAGGAAAAAGAAACCCTCTTAGTTTTGGACATTGTTATTCATGTTTAATTTACGTGTATTGTCAGTTAAATTGTCGAGAATATAGGTACAGTCAACTCTCCGTAACTCGGAATTTTTGGGAGTAAATTCTCAAAAAAAATTCCGAGTTACGAGTTACGGAGGGGTGTC
>JAQIXS010001457.1:0-29975 GCA_034700785.1 Rossiulus vilnensis | reverse complement strand
AACCCCACAGACGCCCCGATCGCAACTTATCGAAATGACGTAAAGTAGATCTTAGCCCATTCGGTTACTAACATTTTGTCTTGTACACTGTACATTTTAATTAGTATCACTTACAATTTGAATATTAAGAAAGCACCGGTAATATGGTGCAATATTAAATTTACTAAAATTGTATTTGAAATTACGGCCATTGCATTTACATTCTAAAGATACAGCTTTCAAAATTGTCGAAACAACTCACTTTTTACGACTACTCATATGCACTTCAAGGAGCATTTCCTTAACTAAATACTCGTACTTAGTGTATTCCGCGATAGTACAGAGGAATCCCCAAAAAATGGTCCGTGGTCAAGGTAGACAGGGGCACACTAAAATTGGTCAATATAGGTAGGTGGTCTATATAACAAGGTGATCAATTCGACAGGTTTCATTGTAGAATGAGTATGATAATTAATTAAAATGAAAATCACTTTACAAGTGTTAGCCGAAGTTTTATGAAATTAATGCAGTATAGTCATGGAATTTAGTTCATGTATATGCAATTACATCGGCACGAACTACTTTCATGCTCAAGCATTTTCTGATTTTTCTATTGTTCTTAAAGGGTGCAAAAGTATACTCTGGGGGAGTTCAGACTGAGACGAGCATGGTGTTAATCCTTGTTGGACTGAAGGTGCGATTGTTCAATTTCTCATTTTCAAGGTCTAAAAACCACCTTACATCCGCCCACTCACTCAGCTGACAGAACAAGCAACGGTGTCATTTGCCATTCAAACTCGAACAATGATTTCATTCATGAGCTTCCCAGTGGGGTTGCCCGAAAAAATAACTGTCCCGCTCGTAATAACGCCCGAAGTGTTTTCAGTAATGACGATATTATGCTAATTCCAAGATGTAATGCTAGATTTTTTATCTCGCAGATTAGAAAAAGAATACACGGCAAAGAGGACGAAGGAACAAGAGGAAATGGTTGAAATAAGGGTGAGAAAGCTTTGCTGCATTTTTTTTTTCCCTTCATGATCTTTTGCTTGAAATCGCGTCCCCTTCCAAATGAGCACAAATAGAATGACGTCACGTAATTTATTCCAAAAAAATATATATTTATATTTGAAAAATTACATTAACAAAAAACAGCACTGCCCAACAGTCGTCGTAAGACCCTTACCGATTCCCTCCTGTTTCCATGTCAACTAGCATAAAATTTCAATCTAATATCACCGCTCATTTCCACTTGCCATGACATCAAAATTTTCATTTTAAAAAATTACGTCTTTGGGGATTTGATTTCGACCGTAATCATTACCCCGCGTGATTTTTGTAGCGGTTAATTTAAAAAAGTCGTTAAAATGGAAAAGAATGATTGATGGGTGAAATTTCTTTATGGCAGAGGATGATGTCCAATAGTTCATCCACACAAATGCCCAAAAAAACACGACTTACCGGTATTTACTGACTATTTAATGGTCGCTCATTATATCGAGACAAATAAAAATTGAACGTCCAAATTTGCTGCTCGCATGTCATGATCGACCAATTTGTGTGAACACCACAGTCTTCAATCCAACCTCACACGTCTTTTGTGGACGACTCTCACCCCGGCTTTTCACCCTCTTATTTTGTTAATTTTTTTTTCATTACAGAGGCTACGCACGGAGAACAGGTTGCTTAGACAGCGTATCGACAATCTTGAACAGGTATTTATCAATAAATAACAGCATTTTGGACTCGGGCAATCCCGGCCTGCAGAGGCGTCTGTTGCCTATTGTTCTCTGCTGAGGGTGCTCCTGAAGGCTTGTTGAAATTGAACTTGATCGCATTGATGAACGCATATTTCGATGCATTAGGAAAGCTCATCGCTCGCTGATAGGCTGATCCAGGGTCAGGTGACTAGGGCTCAGGAAGCGGAGGAGACTTTCGCGCTCAAGAGGGAGCTGGGAGTCATAAAACAGCAAAACGCCGAGCTTCAACAGGCGATAAATGAAGCCAACGATAGAATAAAAGTATTACAAGAGGTAATGACAAAAGCCCTTCTCAGGTTTTCATTCCCAAAGCGGATCGAGTGAAAGAAATCCCAGACTCAGAATAACCCATTTTTTTTCCAAAATTGACATTTGTTGAAATTTCTACATTTTAAAATAAAAACTGAACAGTAATTAAATTACCAATTTCAACGGGATATAAAATTCAACTGTTTAAACCTCTTGTAATTTTACGTGTCTTATCCGATACGGAGGCTTTAACAAAAAATGCTATAAAATATTTCGAGGATGGTTTAAGTACTATCCAAAAGGATGTACCAAAATTGGCCCGATTATTACAAAGATATTAGCAAAGCATGTGCAATATATACCTATGTAGTTTAACAAATGTTAAAAGTTTAACGTATCAAAACGTTCCTTTTCTTTAAAGATTGAAGCGGAGAGGGGAAGCAAAGATGCGAATGATCTGATCACCGTTCTGCAAGAAGAGCTGATGAACATCAGACTGAGGGAGGCAGAGACTCACGTTTACGTCAAGGAGCTGAAGATGAAATTGCACGACGCCGAGGAGGCCAACAAGAATCTCCGGGACACTCCACCCGACAACAACATCGCCCATCTCCAGGAGGAGATCATCTCGATGAAGCTGCGGGACGCGGAGGGCGCTCTGTCCATGAAGGAACTGGGCCAGCGCATCGAAGACATGAGCATCCTCTGGGAGAAGCACCTGAAGGAAAACCATCAGGGGGAGAACGGCAAGAAGAAGGACTACGGCAAAAACGTGGTCGCCCAGCTGCAGGACGATTTGCTGACGGCCAAACTGGGAGAGGCCAAAGCTGTGGCCGCTCTCAAGGAAGCCAACCACCGGATCATGGAGCTGGAGAGTCAAGTAAGTCCTTGGACAAAAACGCGACCTCTGAAAACGTAAAAAGAAACTGGCAATCAAGCAAATTGTTTAGAATTGTCTTAATGTCACGGAAATAATCATAAACATGAATAATTAAATGGAAGATAGTTAATTGTACTTTTAAGGTAAAGTGGTTTCCACGCATTGAACTTAATTGCATGATTTGATCTATTCGATAACCAGCATTGTTCGACGCGCATTGACGTTTTTGAACCGTTCCAGAATCAAATCTACCTGAACCAGAACAGGCGCCAGGAAGAGGAAATGAGAAAGGTGGAGGAAAAGTTGGAGGACGCCAACAACAGGGAAAGGGCCGGACAGAACGCCATCAGAGACGAGCATCGCAAGCTGGCCGATCTCGAGTCCAAGGTGAGCGTCTCTTTTATGTCACTTTAACACTTTTACGTTCTTTCCTCTCTTTTATTTTCAATTTTTTTTTTCCGTTTAACGTGCGCCACATCTTTGCACTCCAGTTCGCTTTTTTTAATCGTTGAAATTCACTGAAACCACATTTTTGGGCCCCGTATCATCTCTCTCTCTCTCACGTTTTCCGTGTGCGATTTCTTAGCGCTGACGGGTTTGAATGCCAAACACGCAGCAAGGGGAGGTGTTTTATTTTATCACGGTCGAAGTTGGAATTAATGCCAGTCTCTTTGGGCTGTGTTGTTGTGTTTGACAGATTGACACGAAGCGAATCGAACCACCCCCGCAGGTAATTCTCACAGCCTTTAGCCGCGACCCCTGAGCTTGGTGGACGTCCTGCTCGCATCGCCAAACATATCCGTATCGCCCAAACGAATCCCCACCTCCCTCTCACCCTTTTCTGTGGCCGCCAACATCCCCTTCCCGCTCGCCCCCGCCCCCTTCCCCCGGCCGTTGGTCCGGAGTCGTTTTTTATGCTTGACCGTAATAACCAGTGTCATTTTGAACGGCTGCATGCCATATGTTGGAACGAGCGAAAACCGAACATAATACACCTGACCAGTGACGCGTGGCCTGAGGCCGAGGTACCCCTCGAGTTCCCCTGCCTGCCTAGCAAGTAGCGAATGAACACCCCGAGAAATCAGTTCCTCCTGGAGAAATCTCAGGAATCAGTTCCCGCTTGATGTCCGATTTCTCGTCTAGCCTTGTCCAGATGCCCGTGAGTGTGGAGGAATATTTGAAGTCGATTTGACTCCATCGAAGCTCCCGGTTACCCACGGTTGGATTGATTGTGGGGCGATTTCGATGTGCAGTAAAACCTTGCGATGGTGACCAACCAGTGGACTAGACAAAATGGGTCTACTTAGTCAGGTAGTTTTTTAATAATTTTTAAAAATTAGAAATTCATTTGGAAAAAAAAAATACTATTTAGGATTTTGTCTTGATAAAGACTTTAGTTCTTTCAATAGAAGTAAAGCTTAGTGCTAAGTAAAGCTTGGCAAGGTGGTCAACTTGACAGGATTTACTGTAGTTTCAATGTGAGACCAGAAATTGTTTCCCTCCCCACCTCCATTGGTAAATACTACTGTGCCGTAACAATACTACGGTTTTAAAACCTTGGGAAGCCACCGGAACCTGAAATTCACAAGAATCAGTCGTGGTACAGCGACCTTCTCTGATCTTGATCGGGGGTTTTCTCGGTGAAATGCCATCATTTTCGTTTTCTGACTTCCACCTCCGTAGTCGAGCGCATCTAAACCCCGAGCTTAGCCGAAACTGGATGACGCTTGGCACACCTGCCTCAGAGTTAGCGTAATCCGGCTTTCTAGAAATGCGATGCGAATAGTCGCTGCCAAACAACGGCCAAGACCGAGAATCGAAAGCCAAGAGCCAGACCGGTCAGGCCCTTCCAACCCCTAAATGTACATACGTGTCCCCCCGCATGATTTTTTACTACTATTGCCTCCGCTTCAATGATTAGTTTTCCAATCAGTGTGCATAAATTGAGCCGTGCGTCTTCCCCGTCCACCCTCCACCCACCCCTCTCGTGTGTACCTCGTTGAGTTTTTGAATTGTGCACGTTTGGCTGTTGCCTCACCTCGCAGCCCACCTGTATTTGATTTTGCCCGTTTGCGATTGCCGTACGTTTCCTGATCCGTTGCTTGCTGCGCGTTGTTTTTTTTGTTTCCTTTGGCTACTGACTTGGCATGTGACCATTTTTTGCTGCTGTTTGGACTCCTCCTTCCCCGTTTCCCCTTCGGCAGATGAAAGAGGAATTGATGATGTCCAGGATCAGGGAGATGGAGAGAGCGCAAAGCGTGGCTGAACTGGAACAGAAGCTGTCCTCCATGGAGTGCAAAGTAAGGAGGTCCAGGTTTTCAGGCTAAATGACAGAAGCTCATCTGGGCGCCCGAAGCCCTCTTCAGACGTGTTTTTTTTTCTAATTGTCGTTGTTCTCGAAAGCACGAAGAACTCATGGCTGCCCGGCAGTTGTCCAGGGGAAGCGACAACGAGGAACTGAGGGAATTGCAGGAAAGCATAGCTGATTATCAGGCAGAGGTAATACCAGCCACAAGGGGCATAACCCCATAGTGCTTGGACATTTTCCCATCCGTTGAAACACCAAGTGGAACGAGTGAAATTGAACGTTGCAATTGCACTGGTCTAAAAGTTCGTTGGCTTTGCAGATCATGAGGCTAGAAGCAATAAACAAGAAGCTCACTTCGGCGTTGACAATTAATAACTCGCCCCAGAGGATTCCGGTATCTCAGAGGAACGGTGATCTCCACCGATGATACAAAAAAAACATTCGTTCCGTTTCGCGACAGCATAGGTGCAGTTTCGTCCCCGCAGGTAAAAACCGCACTCACTTCAGAAAACATCCGGTCGGATCAGGCGAAGGGCACGGCGACAGTTAAGTTTTCGTTTTTTTCTTCTTCTGAATTTCCACCGGATCCACGTCCTCGTCAAATCTTGCTTCTGGAATTTTCAATCCGAGCACAGCACGGAGACAAAATTTCAAACTGAAAAAGTTGCGAGCGGTGAAATGGAAGCTGCGTCAGTTTGTGGCTCCTAACCGGAGAACGAACGGACGTCTAAAGAAGGCTGTGATTAAAGTGTCGAAAAAAAAAAACCCCACACTGACCCACATCTCCCCCGAAATACCTCTCAGAATCGTCCAATGTCGAGAGCGAATAGTACACGTTGTGTTTTTACTTAAAAAAAGAAGCAACTCCCTTTCCCTTAGCATTTTTATCAAATGCTTGTATTTAGCAGTGTGTGTGTGTGTGTTTGTGCGTCTCAACCATGTATTTCTTCTTACACCAACTAATAACGAAACCGGTTTCGACGCTCGTTTGGCATATACATAATTGTGTTTCATAGTGTACAGCATTTTCTTTTTTCTTATCTCCTTATTTTTGTCTACTTTATTTAAAAGTTTATTACGTGAAATTATGAGTAAAGTACCTATTGTTATTATTATTAATATTATTATTAAAAGAGGAAAACCGGCTTGTTTCTGGTCAAAATCTGCGTACCGATGAAAAATTTGCTAACGATCCAGTTAAAATTGGTCTTTACTTGATGAAAAATATTCTCATCCATGTCTAATTTGGTTGCATTGAGTTAAGGTCGGTGAAGTGTGAACCCTGTCCAAATGCGCCCAAAGAAAGCTTGGAAATGCTCAGAATTTCACCCTCACTTAAAGATTCGCTTTTTTAAATTTTCAAATTTGTATTGCCGCTTTTTTTTAAAAAAAATTCTGGCACATTTGAATTTTGAAGTAATCCTTTCAATTGTAACTATCTAGGGATTTAGTTCCCCCACAATTCTGAAGTCCCTAATTTCTTTTCCTTATAATTTCTCAAATTAATGAGCAAGGTAACTTACTGACAACACTTCTGCCTTGGGTTCAAATCCCAGGTCGGTTATCCTAATTGTGGTTTTCTTGGCTTCCACAATATTTCCAGGCGAATGCTGGTGGTAATTCAGTTATTCTAACTGTTTAAAATTTGTAATTGCACTTGTGCATTAATTTGGGTTAAACAGACTTAACTCTCATACCGTATGGCATCACATGCTGATTGTAGGGTAACGAATAGAACATTCTTATACAAACTTACCACTTCTCCAACTTGTGAAAATTGCATTTTAATGTTACACTCCCACGCGACGGCAAAATACAGAAATGTTTTATGCCTGCTAGACCAACATCGGTTTTCCTCTTTTATATTGCGGCCTTGCCGACATTACACTGTCTGGAGCGTGTATATTTGAATCGCCCTCTGCAATATTTGCGAAGGGTGTGATTATTGAGATTTCACTTTTTAAGAAGTTTGGCCTCTGTGGTGGTCAGCTTTTTTGAAAACGTAGTTTTTGTTTCTGGAATAAAAGTTTTATGCAAGAACTGTATTTGCTGTATCTCCTAACATGATCGGATTTCTTGATTTTTAAGGGCGGAGGAAGAGGACAAGCAGAAACGACAGGAATTATCTTCGAAGCGTTTATTAATCGCAAGGACTAACAGAAAATGAGAAATGGCTTAAGGTGAGACGGAATGATGAGTTTTTGTCCACAGGATCTTGATGCTGTTCACGTTTCGTCTTCGTTTAAAAGCATGTTAGGTATTCCGTCGCAGATAGGGAATTTCCTCCCAGTTTCGGGGCATTCCAACTCGCCGTTTAAAACTTCCACCTGTTCCGACAAAAACAAAATGACTGTACTTAAATCCTGGAAACACGAAACTTGTCCAACTCGGATTCAGATTTTGTTTCTAAGAGAATTACTGGAAACTAAATAAAACAGCTACCATATTTGCTCGTGTACAAGCCACACTTTTTTCATGGCATTTTAAGATCTGAAGAAGAGGTGCAGCTTATAGGCTCACATTTCAAAAATGTCTATTAATGACACCCCCTTTCCATTTATTCGAGAAATGAAGATAAAAGGACTTCATCGCTGGGGATATGCTTTAAGACACTAAATTCAATTTAAATAATAAAATCATTAAAAAGTTAATTTTATGAATGATTTAATTTTTCGTAAAACTAAGGTCCAACTTTGGCATGCAGCTTTCGTGCGATTAAATATGGTACATAATTATGTTTTCAATATCGTGCAGAAATCAAAACTTCTATTACAAATAAAAATGATTTTGCACATATTTACATTTATTTGCTTTGCAAAAATGTTTCTGAAAACTTGATTAACCATTGCCATAGCAAGTGCTATTGCTAATAAAGGGGAATTCACAGAATTTTGTTTTCGTCTGCATGATTTGCAGCCATTTTGAATAAGCTATATACTCTCGTATGCAATAATTAGTGATTAATTAGCACAATTGCACTGACATTGATTATAAAAATTCATAGCACCAAATTAAGAACTTGATCAGAAGATGCTTCACATTGTAAATAATTTTCGGTAAAAATTCCATTTTTGAGTTGAGTAATTTAAATTACATAACGAAATACCTCTAGCAATATGTGATGAGCATTTTTTAAGAACTCCTCATCGCCTTCATAATTGGCCACCACTGATTTTGGTAACGAACTAGATTTGCCAACCTGAATAGTAAAAAAAACCAATATAAATAAATAAACGTATGGTTCGGTTCCCCTCATAGGCCCTATCATAGCAACCCTTTTAATTACATTTTCCGCGGCTTGACAAAGTGCATCCCAATCAACCTTTGGGATCAAACGTGCGATAAATTCACGGTTAAAATCCACTTTGGTCTCAACCACTTCCTTTGGCTGCAAATTAAAAGAGAAAAGTCGTACGTTTAATTTAAACGAAATAAGGCCTAAAACCACCCTCTTCGTGAAGCTATAAAATCACGTTTGGAATACAAGCCTACCTTAATCCGGAGCGGAAAGCCAACATTTACGCCTTGTATGCATTTAGACGTGAGCATATTGTGTGTGAGGAGCTTCATTTTTCTAAATTTTGTAGATAATTTGATATTGTTTATCAAGAGCGGCCGCACGAGGTTTTGACAGCCACTACTGAGTTAGGATTACGGCAATGAATTTTATCGAATGATCTTAGGTTTTCCAGTGTGACCCTAAATAACAAGAAAACCACCGTCATTGGAAAAACCATAATGACTAGAAAACACAGTAATAAATTAGGCACTCCTATTTGTCTTACCGAAGATAAATAAGTTCGTTTAATATTAACATTTTCAAAGTATTTTGCTTGTTTTATTATAATTAGGATTTGATAAATGTGCTAACATGCAGATAATATATTTCTTGAAAAGATGGAGAAAAGCGGACATTGATTGCTTGCAGCACAGAGCATATTTATTCTGAAATTTGAAGAACGTCTGCACGCGCGTGGTTGTTGTTTTCTATCCGATATTGTGAAGAACAACTTTTGAAATATCAAAAGCCAAGATTATTTCGGTATGGACGATCCGAATAACTCAAATTCATCATCGTCGAGCAATGTGGAGTCGAAAAGCGATGCATTCGTTGTTTGTGGAGCGTTGAATGCGGACGAAAGGAAAGATGAAGACGACGATGATATCGGGGAATATTATTTCGAATCGGATCATTTGGCTCTGAGAAACAACCAGGATTACAGAAAGCTACTGAAGGCGGTGGTCGTCTTGCAGGCGCAAAGAACCAAGGCACTCCAGGTAAAAACGCACGGGTAATATATGAAGATATAAGCGTTTATGAAGGGGGCGAAACCAAAAGGTTGTAAGTACCCGGCCCCCAAAATTCGGAGCCATTCCCCACCTGCTATACACTCATACCTCACTTTACGGCCTGGGTGGGTTCCTTTAAAATCGGGCCATATAACGACACATATTTTCACCTACAAACCTAAATTATATATAGTACAGATGTACGTTCCAAATATCATTGAAAAAAATTAGAATTTATTTAATTTGAAACTAATTTTCCATTGCATGCAGATTTAAAAAATCAAAACAAAATTTAAAGATAGAAATACTTAAAAGATAATTTTTAAATAGTCTGAAGATTCGCGTGGCACCATTGCAGTCATTAATCTTGACTAAAGTTAGCTTTCGAGGAACAAATTAACTTTAACGCAGCAAAATAACTATCAATTTTGAAATGCCCATCCTAATGGAACAGGATGTTCAGGGTTAGACCATTAAAAGGTGTGGAAAAAGAGAATGACCATTGGAGATTCTGGTTACCTAAAAGCTTCCATTCGCCTGAAAAATCACGCACGTTTACCTATATGGCTGTAAACTGAAACATGGGAATAAAACAAATTCTCTCATGTAAAATTACTTTTCTGGCGCCTACGACGTTAATGTTTGATTGTTTGGGACCCTTTATATGTGCGGTCGTCGAAATGTTGACACTCTTCTCACAACTTATAATGTTGTTCTTGATGTGCCCTGCTTAAAAGCTATACCATTTTGCAGGACATCGATAGATTGCTTGAAGCCAAGGATGCGGCCCTTGCAGACCCGATCGCTTTCGTCGAGAAGCTGCAACGAGGGGAGTTGGATTTACCGAAACCCCAGAAAGTGTACAAGGTGCCAATCATAGATTGGAGCAAATATGCAATAAACGGTCGCACCCCGTCTTTCAGTCATCACCATATGACCAGGAATAAGAAGCCGGTTGCAACTGCTACTTCGCCATCGCCACTGCTGCAGGCCAACGACAGCAATTCCTGTTCGTCTTCCAACGAGTTTAAGACGGAGGCTGACGAGTCTGCATCGGCCTCCGTGCGAGGCCGGATCAGCACCATGCAGAAATCGGAGACCTTCAAGCAATCTTGGACTGACGAAGAACAAAAGAGGCTGGACGATTTGCTGCGCAAATATCCGGAGGAAGACGTGGAAGCGAGGCGATGGGAAAAGATTTCGAAGGCCCTTGGAAACCGCACTCCCCAACAGGTAGTCGGAACTTCTTTCGCATTTTCAAAGTGATCCCATTTGGAACAAATTTCTGGAAGTAGAAAGTCTTTCCATCTCAGCACTAACCTAGCAGCTCTTTGCACTTCTAGGTTGCGAGTAGAGTGCAAAAACTATTCATAAAGTACGCGAGAGAAGGGATACCGGTGCCGGGAAGAACGCCGCACGTAAACAGTTACGGCAGAAGGCCCGGAGTGCATCGGCACCAGAGGCACAACAGGCTCCTGTTTAAAAGATCAACGTTCCTCGCGTCCCATGAGCCCCCGGTCTTTATGTCCGAACACGACGATGACAGCAACACGAACTACTCCGTCGATTTCTCGATGGACTACGACCAACGGACGACTGCTGACGAAGAGGTCAGTTCCTTTCATTTACTTACTAAAACTTACCCCCAAAAGTAGGTCCTTGGTACCCCACTGCCACAGTTTCCATTGTAATCCAAAAGTATCTGACGTTTCAGGACGAGGAATGCATACCCCCGCACCTGCGGCACACCGCAGAGTATCAACAACTGATGTACTATAAGCGGTTGAAAAAAGCAAAGGGACACAACAAACGGCAAGGCAGTGCGCAACAGCAGGATTACAAGGTAAGCGCAAGTTTTGCACAGTAAGCACCAGGATTGTCAGTAGCGCATTTTCGAATAAAATCTACTCGTTTTTATCCAGTGTGCCAAATGCAGTTGTGAGCCCACACCAGGAAGGCAGTGGTGGCATTGCATAGATTGCCTGCCCAACGATGCACTCTACCTTTGCGATGCTTGCAGCAATTGGTAAGCTACTTAAATTGTTTAGCTTAATACGCAGCTACAGATAAGTTTTGATCACTCCCATACTCCTCCGTAACCACTCAATAATTGTTTCGTTTCAGTAATTTCGAGACTTTAACTCATATCGCTGGACACCGCCTCAAACCAGTCTCAGAAACACAGAGTTCTTTTGTCGATGGCGACTATACTCAGTTTGGCTCTAGCAATTACAATTACTTGGATCCCAATTACATGCCTGCTAACTAGTTTCAGCTCATAGCTTACGGAAAGAACGAAAGTAAACGTCAATGCCCAATTTTTGTCTCTTTTATTGCCATAATACCGTTACAATTTCAGATTGAGCGATACAAATATGCGGTTAGAAATACCCAAGTATTTTCCGATAACAGGTGAAACCGATGGCAATGTATCTCCTCCTGCAGCAATCTTGGAGTCTCAACTCTGGAGGTAACCCCTGAAAAACAGAATACAAGTTAGGAATAAAAATAAGGCATCCTAAACAAATCCTTTAAAGGCATCCTTTTGAAAACAAAATCTTTAAATAGTCCTATAATTTAATTTTAAAAAAGACCTAAATTTAAAATTTTGGAAATAAGTTTGCCACCCTGGTAGCGATTTCCGTAATTTTTATTGTATACTTGTCTCTTACGGGAGTTTTATCTTCATGAAAAGCCAGCACGTTAAGAATGAGACAATGATGCAGATGAAGCCAACGGAAATGAGCAGCAGTCTATTCAGCTTGGGTGTCGTGGTGCTGTGCGTCTGATCCAGGATGACGAAACCCAACCCGCCTAAAGTGAATAGGAAGCTGGATGCCAGCCCTTCCATGATGTACTGGCCGTTGACTCTGTAAGGCATGAAGGCAACCTATGGACACGACATCAAAAGTAAGTAAGTGCCAAGCATCAACTGGTGTGTTTGGAGCCATTTACCGGTCTCGTGTGCCCTTGTTCGTCCGTCGTGGATCCGACACTAGGGGGTTCCACTATCACATCGTAGATAATGCCTGAAAAACGTTTCGGAAAATAATCATTGGTGATAATAACTAACGTAGGATTTCTGGACATGCCAACTTGCGCGTTTGGAGAAATTTCGGTACTTTTATATACTTCGAAAATATTGGATGCCTGAAGGGAGAATTGTTGTTTCATCGATTGTAAGTTTCTGCCTTTCCTATTGCAACCGATGTTTGCCAAGAGTTTGCGTCACAAATAAGTATTCTCCGATCTTTCAACATTTTTATACTGCTGGTTAAAATGTTACTTGTTTATCAAACTTTCTGAAAGCTTCGGTTTTTCTCAAAAGCCCTCTTTTCATTATTTTTCGATTCGAAAAGTGTATTTACGCGAGTAATATCATGGTTTACGTTCATGTAACATGAAGTTTTTCACACAAATTTATAGCAACTGACATTTCAATGGTGACATGTTATTTGTTTATTTGGTTTTTTTAAAAAAAAATTACTTTTAATCGATATTAGTACTGCCTGGGAAGATTATTATACGTATTGGTTATTAGAAAAGTTCGGCAGTTTGACCAAACAGGTCTCGATTTAAGTAATTTTTAACTTTGTTTTAGATGACAAACTTTCTCATTGCGCAGATAGATGGAAAGTCAGTTGTATAATTTGACCGTTTTAAAAAAAATTGGTGGAGAAAAAAAATGACGCGCGACAATCGACAGACACGAGAAACGTTCAGGCCGCATTGAATTATTTTCCCATGAGGTTTTTCACCGCTCATTTCGTGCCTTCGTGGCTTGATTTTGGGTGATTTTTCTTGACACGGGACGTGGCAGATGCCAACCGGTGCTCGGACCACGCGCAAGGGCGAAGGTCGAACCTCGGTTTTCGGGCGCGTACACTCACCTCCCGTCACCAGAAAGTAGGAGGCGAGCACCAGGGAGAACATGAACATCGCCGAGGGCTGCTGGAACCATGCCGGCCGCCTTATTTTTATGTTCGGACACTCCAGAACCGTGAACGGTACCCTGTAGACGCTCTCCATGACCGCACTGTGAAGTGTGAAGTCGATCCGGCTGCCTGGTTAGGAATAGTCGCCTTGCTCCTGGGTTAGGATTGCTGCACGGTATTCCCGTTCTCGAACGGCGTTTCTGGCGTTCTACGCGGCTGCTTCCGGTTAGGGATTACAAGCCGAATTTGAGTGCTGATTTCGTTTCTCTCTCCGCAGTTTCGGGCTCAAATCATGGATATTATCAGCCAGAACAGCCGCTATTTGCCCGACTACCACGCGGGACCCAAGCAGTTGCATTTCAGCCCCTACGCCGACAACGGAGGGTAAATATCGGGCTATTTCGCAAATCTTTGAAACGTTCGAACAATGTGCCTGTCATTGCTATGGGCCGTGGAGAAAACACAGGTCTGTGTACGGAAGCCTGGTTGTGGGGTTCTTTAAATGTTTCATCCCTGGATTCCTGCATAGGCTGTGGAGAGGTTGCTTTGCTTGTATGCTGGTTTGATTGGAGTTATGCTGCACCCATATCCATGGCCATAACTATACATGTAGGCAGGTTCTGGAAGTCGAGGATTTAATAGAAGACAGTAACATGTGAAAAGTAATGGTGTGGCAGGAGATGGCCGGAAGACCGTAATATGTGAAAAATAATGGTGTGACAGACGTTCAGGTGAAGTTGTCTAGGTCTGTCAGGGGAAAATAAGCCAACCTGGTCAACCAGCTTGAGTGGTGCCATGCTCTTGTTTGATCAAACTTCGGATTGCAATATATGTAAGAAAACTGTCAGGAACAAACAAGCAAAATTTCCTCTTCATCTTGCTGACAGTAACATGTATTGCAATCAGAATTTTGACCAATCAAGAGCACGGCTCCACATGACCATACGCTACGTGCGAGAGATACTGGGGAGATAGATGTTGGATGATAGTAAAAGAAATTATGCTGGTCTTATAGTTTTGCTGTCAAAATTGAACTGATATAGCAGTTCTGAACAACTTACAAAATGAATCTGGAATATTTGTGCTGGTGACCATCGAAATGCTGGTAAAAATTCTTGATAGCAATAAGTATCAGACTGATTACAAAATTAGTTTTGACTCTTCTATTCGGTCAGATATATACAGATATCCTTGACACCATAACTGTATTTTATAACGTCAATAAGGAAGCCAACAGTCTTGGCTATGCGAATTTGACATCTTTTCAACATTGGAGCGTATTATGTGGCACTAATACAATCACCGTTTGAGTTGTATGTTAGAATTTCTTCGATACAAATTTCCGTATGATTTTTTTGTGTTTTTAGGAGCATTGTGGCCATAGCAGGTGAGGATTTTGCCGTCATTGCCTCTGACACGCGTCTGAGTTCGGGTTTTGCAATCTACACCCGAGAACAACCCAAACTCAATCGGCTGTAAGCTAATTATTCAGGCAAACACTCCATGTTAGTTCCTCCATTACACTTATGCTTTCTCTTCATTTCCAGGTCGGACAAAACCATTTTGGGCTGCACTGGCTGTTGGTGCGACATTCTAACGTTCACTAGAATCACCGAGGCTAGAATGAAGGTGGGAATGTGGGGCTGAACTCGCCATTTGCGATGGGTTTAAGAGTTAGCTTTGATGATTCACGCTTGCCATTCACTGCAGATGTACAAACACGAGCACAACAAGACCATGTCAACGCCCGCGATCGCGCAAATGGTTTCCACGTTGCTGTATTACAAGAGGTTCTTTCCTTACTACATTTCCAACATCATCGCCGGTCTAGACAACGAGGGCAAGGGCTGCGTTTATAGCTACGACCCCGTGGGGCATTGCGAGAAGGAGATGTTTAGGGCTGGAGGGTCCTCCAGTGCACTTTTGCAACCTTTGTTGGACAATCAGGTAAACTTGAAAAAGTTAACATTCTGCGATTTCACGTAATACCCAAGCACCCTGGAAAAGACCAGTTTACAAAACTCACGGAAAGCGGCTTACAAAGAAGATGCGTTTTTCAAACCCAAATTACACTTAAGGAATGCGGGTTACAGAGAATTACCTTTCACTCTTTCAGATTGGGTTGAAGAACATGGAAAATGTCACCCATGTTCCGATAACGAAAGACAAGGCTGTGAATCTGGTAAAGGACGTTTTCATTTCTGCCGCCGAGCGGGACATCTACACGGGCGATGGCATCCTGATTAACATCATCACCAAGGACGGGATCACCGAAGAAACGTTTCCTCTACGAAGAGACTGAGGTAGTTAACGGTTTAAGGTTGCTCGATTTTCTGCGACCGCGCAATACAGCCTGTCCAAATTGCTGACACTAATAAATGGTTTTATAGCGGAAACGTTTTAATGCTGAAAATCTTTTATTAGTTCGGTTTTAACAGTCGCAAACGCAAGTTCTGACGCGAGCGGAATTAAACATTACTGCTTTTTGTCGCTCGTTTTGATAGCGTGGACCAAGTTGCCAACGGACAGAGAAATTTATAACGAAAGACAAAAAAAGTGTTACACGAGGTAACGTTAATTCAAGCATTTAACGAAGAGAAAGTGACTTTAGCAAGACTTCGCATCAGTCTGAAACGATATAAGATACATATAAAAGGTTATAAACAGGTTTTACGAGAGAGACTTGAAAGACATTGCAACGCCCAGACATCCATCCTCCACTGCTGGCGTCATCTGCATGACAGCAGGTTGCAACGAAACAAAATGTCGATCAAATCTCTAATGCTTTCCACCAGCTTTTTCAGCCGTACCTTTTTGGCTCCCACGCAAACGGCAGCCTGAATGAACAAAGGAAGGAAGGCATTAAATGATTATTTAGGAAAGCAATCGTTACATTCCTCGCGAAAGAAGAAGGAAAAACGTACCAAGCACTCTCTCGATCTTTGACAAGATGACCTGGTTGGGAATCGCACGTCCAGCCTCGTACTCATTGATGATTTGGATTTTCTCGTTTACTTTCTGAATTAAGAAATGATGTATTAGGGCAAATCCAAGTTGTCGCCGACCAAGATCGTACGGATTCAAATTGTTAGCCAGGTTGCTATTAAAATGTTCTCGTTTGAACTTTTTCCAAAACTTTTAAGGTTTCTCAGAATTTTTCTTCTGACATTCCTTGTATTTGCTCGCATGTAAGCCGCACATTTTTCCACAAAATTTTAAGACCTGAAGATGGGGAGCGGCTCATCCGGAAAGTTAAAGGACTTCACCAGGGGATAATTTACTTTATTGACACTCAAACATTAACTTTTTGAATAATTAAAATTTTCTTACAACGGAAGTTGAATGTTTGGATGTGGCTTTCACACAAACAAATACGGCAATTCGTTCACGACCAAACTGAGGAAAGGGGACGATTGTGCGGTGGACATACCGTTGCCAAATCTTTCTGCGTCATTCCTTTGGCTTGACGAGCCTGCTGGATCAACTTGCCAACGTCGATGCCCACTTTGTCGTGGTGCAGCTCTTCCGTTTCACGGTCAAGCTTGGTGGTGTTCAGCGTGGTTTTATGCTGCTTATTAGTAGCGGCATTAACTGCGGCATGAATGGATTCGTGCAAGGTTAAAAAACTCACATTATGGCTAGTAATCAATTATAATGTCCAGCTTACAGGGTGTCTGAGCAAATTTTCTAACAACGTTTTATAAATTTCCAGACCATGTGAAGGTGATTTACACTATTAGTTTTGTCAATTATCAAAACAAACTATCCTATCTCGCCATACCTAAAGTGAAATGGCTGTTTGAGCATGTTTAGAGTTTAAGATGAACATAACCTTAAGGACTTTTTGTTTTTTTTAAACTAAATAATGATTAACATTTATAATGGCTTTTATGGTTTTATAGTTGGTTTCCAGACATGAGTTTCCATGCCATTTTCAGGTTTTTAATAAATCCAGGCACGCTGAGCTCAGCACAGGAAGTGGGCTTTTTTTATTATACCATATCTGATATCAAAGATTAGCCTTTTGATCATGAGAATCATAGAAATTATTGCATTCACGCTAAATGGGACGCCTTGTACAGCACAAAGAGGTGGAAATATGGCTGAAATTCGTAAAGACCTTCACCATGATTATTTCAACTCACACTTTTTGGTGGTTTCGATGGCTAGACCTTGCCGTTGAGCAGAGTTTATTGCCTACATAACGAAAAAACACACTGATAAAAGCAAGCACACCCTGAGCACACCACATTGCATTGTTGTGGTTACACGTTGGTAAATATCGCTCATCTTGGTAAAAATACCTGCTGGGATTTGAGCTGGCCCGTTTTGGGCTGCTTCTTGCGCAAGTAGGTGACAGTATCCCAGTCTTGTTCGGACATTTTTGCGGAGAAATAAAGCGATACAAACTTATAGAGCTGTCCAAAATTCAGCCTCGATTGCACACCGATTG
Organism: Rossiulus vilnensis; assembly: GCA_034700785.1. NCBI lineage: Eukaryota > Metazoa > Arthropoda > Diplopoda > Julida > Julidae > Rossiulus > Rossiulus vilnensis. The sequence goes on along the minus strand of JAQIXS010001457.1, from coordinate 12,121 downwards.
CGTATTTATGTTCTAGAACGCCGCCATGTTGGGACAACCGTTCCGCTCGATTGCAATAAATTTGCAACGCATTCTTTCACCTTTAAAATACTGCTCCACAGTGAATAATAAACTTACTACAAAACATTAATGTGTTTTTATAACGAATGCTAATATTTATCATCGAAATATAACGCAATCTGTAAATAATGTGGCGTATATTAAATTTTAATTGTAAATTTAAGCTGATGTTGGTTGTCATGCTTTGAGCAGGATAATAAATTAAAACTAAAATTTTGATCTCTGATATTAGCACTGAGTGCGTCAACGCTGTTAATACGATATTTATACGAGTAGTTTGAGACGATTTCAAAGAAATTGACCCGAAACAGTGTCAAGATTTCCAATGGAGAACTACAAGATGGCGGCCGCCTTTAAAAAGCGGCTTCAGTCTGCTCATATGATATCCGAATGATGATATTCCGGATCCGCCATTTTCGATACGTCGTTCCATCTCGCTGAGAGAGGTGCTGTTGTTTATGTTCATGTTTGCTTCTTGATATCTTTTTATGAAAGATTTTAACCATGATTGAAATAACAGTGAAGACTTTAGATTCCCAGAATCATCATTATTCAGTTCCAGATGATGTGAGTGGAGTAATATTCTTGCATTTTTCGTTTGGCAATTTTTTCGGCTGGATTGGAATTTTGGGAATTTGTCTGAAATGGTTCGAATTTTTTCTTTTCTAGTTCACCGTGCGGCAATTTAAGGATAAAATTGCAAATTCAGTTGTGAGTATACGACGTGTGGAAACTAAGTTAATGCTGATAATGCATCAGGGCTCCCTCAGAACCTAGGAAGTCAGGGGGAGTGTGAAAATTTGCCCACTAGTCAGGGAATTTCCTAACTTTGAATAAAAATTTTAACCCAGCAGGTATTGCATAAACCTGCTCAAAGTATCTTGTTCGAATTCAGAATTTCAAACTATCCCGTTTCATAAACTTGGTCCCAGTTCAGTTTAGGGAGCGTACATCAAGCACATCATCAGGAATGGAGAGGGGGATTTCGATTGTGGTTACTGTTTTCTGGCAAACGTAAGATCCACATAGCACTCATTTGCAACGTTAACTTTTATGTATAAATTCGGAATAAGCGATTTGCTTGAAATGCGGATTAAAATTTTGACTTTCATGATTAATGATATCAAAATGGCTTTGTCTTTTGTAGGAAGATGATTTTTTTGTTGGAAATCCTATATTTTTAATTTGTTGTTTAGTTATCCTATGTTTTTAATCATTTTATGAAGTCATTATTTACGTTTTCTTAGATTTTGACAAATTGTAAGTATCTTTAATTCATTTTTTATCAAGGTTTTATAACACCGATATATTCCTCAGTACTTTTCTTTAGCGAATTATATGGCGAAATCCACAATTTATAATTTAATTTTCTGGAATTGTTCACCTTCATCGTTTCTGTAGTTAATGATATCCAAATTTGTGCAGAATGTTATCCCAAAAACATTATTTTGTGCCTAAGGCGTTTCATTACTCGATATTCCTCAGCCATTACTTAGAAAAATATGTGCCAAACTATTTTGTCTCAAATGAATTTTTGATATTTTTTTCTGAAAAATAGTTGGGGATCTTGATTATAGTCATTTTGAAAGGGCTCTAGCTTTTTTGAGCATCTTGTGTGAATATCTCGACTTTTTTTTTTGAAGTTCATTGATACGCTTGAAAATTTGATGCATTTTCGTTTGGCTATTTTAAAAACTCATAGGCAATCGCCCCTGACAAGCAAAGATTAATTTATTGTGGTCGCGTGCTTCAAGATGATAAAAAGCTGTCTGAATGTGGTCAGTGAAAGATTCCGATAACTTTTGCTTTGCTAGCGAGTTCTCTTAAAAAGTCTTTAATTATCTTATAATTCTCCATCAGACGTGAATGGCAAAGTCATCCACTTGGTTCAGCGTCCGCCACCGGCACCATCACGTTCTGCGAATTCTCGCGGAGCTCCCTCTTCCTCGTCCCAACCTCAAGACCAGCAGCGCCCTGGCTTTGCCCAGAGAACCGGTGCCCATGATGGAAACAGTTTCTTGCTGGGCGCGTTCACCATACCCTCAGAAGTCATGGATCCGAATCAAGTGCAGCAAATCGTTCAGCAAGTGGTCTCCGGGATGGGGGACCTCGGTCGCAATGCAACGGTCATGTCCCGCACTTCAGTAAATGAAATCCATCATTACAGGAATGTGCTCATTTCCTATGAGTACCCATGATCTTAATCTTAACTCTGTTCTTTTTAAGGATGATGGATCAACCGTAGATGTTCACATTAATTTGGGACAAATGCCTGCGCACGGAGAGACACATAATAGGATAAAAGTTGTTCAGAGAATGATAGCAAGAGCTAATGCTTGTCTTAACCGATTAGAGGTATGGCTTCACAATTTCCCTCCCCTCAAAATCTTGTTTTACAAATGTTCTAGATTCCACTAACATTCTTCAGAAATCGAAATAACTCTGAGGTCTAGACAACTAGCAAAATTTTAATTATAATTCATTTGGTCAAAAGCCTTGATGTATAGATTATCTTACAATGTGTTTTGGGAAGGCTGTTCAGTAATTGATGTTACATGCTTGCTGTATTTGGTCGCACAAAAGCTGCACTTTTTTCACAAAATTTTAAGATCTGAAGAAGCGGTGCGGCTTATGTGCGCACTTCTTAAAAATGTCATTTAACGGCATCCCCTTTTCATTTATGCCAAAAGTTATCACAAAAGAATTTCATCACAGGCAGCATTTATGGTTTTAAAGGCAATTTTAATCTGCTTAAAGAAAACAAACAGTCTCTCAATAATAAACTAATTGAAAAAGTTTAATTTAATGAATAAATTAATTTTCCTAAAAGCTAAGGTCCAATTTCTGAAGGCAACTTGTATGCAAGCAAATATCATAATCCTCTTCAATGGTAGTTTATTTTGAAAATTGAAGCTGTTTTGAGAGGCTTTTGTGATAAATGCTTTTGAAAAGGCTTTTGTTTGTTGTCGTTAAACATGCTTAACAAAAACTGTCTTCTGTTCAGAATCCCGGTGCTGCGAGTTCTTTGAGCGAAGAAACGCAAAACGAAGAAAATTCCCGTTCAGAAAGACTTTCGCCGAATTCAGCAGCTCAGGCTGGCGAAGCCGAACTTCAGGGTCAGCCTCTGGGCGACATTGTCGGGGAACCCATTGAAGCGGAGGCCTTCGTTCGCCCGGGTGCCGAAAACGCGGGATTTGCGAGTATTGCTGCGGCGGCGTTTGCAGCGGCCTCTGCGTATGCGAGAGCCAACGGTGCTTCTCCGACAGCTTCTCCCTCTGACACTAGTCCGACAGAGAACGACGCTGCGAATCAGTCGCAAGAGGGCGGCAGTCCGCCTGCTGCTGGTCAACCCCAGAATAATCAGAGTGGCAGGCCCAGTCAGCCAGCAGCAACGTGAGTACGGTCACTTCTTGTGATTATGCGCATCGTGAGTGCACGCATTAAACGATCGATTTGAATTTTTCCAGAATTGTTCACCCACCTACTCTCGCAACGGTGCTCGGGGAATTGCAGGCACTTCAGGCGAGGTTTCAACCATTCCTCACCCAATATCAGGAGCTGTTGCAGAACGACCGAGATTTTCAAGATAATGTACGGTGTTTTACCCTATCCTCAGTGATGTGATTCATTCAACAGGGTGTCTGGCCGTCTGGAAAACCTGGAAATGTCAGGGAAATTATTTGGCAGCTGCCATTATTCAATATTTTCTACTTTTTTCTTTGGCTAATCATAAGGCAAAATTTGCTACTGTATATGGCCAGACACCCAGATTTCACTTTCACTTACTTTTCACCCCGTATGCGCCAAAATTAAACTCATCGATTTAATGATCAGACCGAAGAACGGGACCGAAACCAGGCTATGGCTTTCCACGTTTCGTCAATCATGCACTACATCAGCCACGCGTATCACGCCGTCAGCGACATAATGGTCGACCTGAACCAGCCGCCTCCCAGGACGCTGCGCTCCCGGTCCCTGCTGCACCAGCCTGCAGCAATGGTCCACACGGGCTTCCCTGTCCAGGTGAGCGGTCAATTTTTGTATGCCAGCTCGTTGACGACTTGCTTCCTTCATTCTTCAAGTTCTTAAAGTTTTAAAGACCATCATTTCTTTGCTCGCAGGCTCACATCAACGTAAGCACTTCACTGAATGCAACCCGTAATGCCGGTCAAGCTAATGCTGCTAATACTGCCAACGGTCAAGCGAATGCAGCCACTAGTGCCAGCAGTCCAACATCAGGCGCGAATGAGCCTTCGGCACCAACAGCTGGAGAGCAGGTAAAATTATCGTTTAATAATGTGCTAAGCACAGGGTTCACACAGAACCTGGGATACCTGAGAAAGTATGGGGAATTTCTAACTGCCTGGGAAAGTCAGGGAAATTTTGAATTTTTTTGAACAAATCATGGGGTTTCGCCAGAGTCAATCAATAGGGGCACATGAAAATGTTTAGATTTTGATGGCCCCTACGTACTAGGCTTTCAACATTTCACTGGACATTCTATATGCAAAGGCATGTTCTTTTCACATCTTATTGGTCTATAAGGAAACCTTGCGAGTCAGGGGAAAATAACATTTCCAACCTGGAAAACCTGGTAAAGTTGGGGGATTTTATTTGACTGAAGTTGTAGGAACCCCGTAAGCAGTCAGATATCTGCGATGGGCATTTTGGTGAATTTTTTAGTACTATGTGTTCAGTTGATATTTCATAAATCACAATTATTCGGCTTTCTTCGTGTAGCGGTAGTCAGCGATTCGAATGACCAAACCCTAATCGCATTGTGCTTGTTTTCATCTTCGTTCCAGATTCCACTGAACGTTCCTATATTTGGTGCGATGGGTAATCCGATGAGCAACCTGTTTTCGTCGCCCAACCCCTTCGTGTTCATGGAGGTCGGTCCCAGCAGCATAACGATTGACAGCATTTCCGCGACGGTTGCAACCGAGGCCGGCGGCACGCGCCAGCCCATTCGCATTTCGGGCCCCAGATTTCCGGGGATGGTCATTCCTCAAGTTCCGGCTCAAGATTTCATCCAGAACCTGATGCAGGCTGTCGGCCAGGCCACCACGCAGCGTTCAGGTGAGTGCTTCGGAGCGAGAAGGGGACGTTTCTCCTTCGTAGATGCATTCGTGGATGATTATATCTACGCATGATTAACATGTAGCTAAGTGATGTGAGGTATCGCTGATCGGTTGTCGTTTCCTTAATTCCTCAGCCAACAATGGCCAAAGTCAGGCGCGTGGCAATACGGCCACCCACCCGACCACCTCGACACAGACGCGCAGCACTTCGCGACCCATTCAGACCATTCCTCTCTCGTTTCCCGGCTTTCCGATGGTCAGTTTCGACCCGTTCCTGCCGTGCTCGTCCCACCATGTGATGCGGCTGAGAAGGGCGGGGGTGCCTTTGCGTGCCACGATGCAGGTACTGAATTCCGATCTCGAATATCTCGTCTTGGTTCCTACACCACAGTTGCTTTAACGCTCGTTTTCGATTTAGCCCCAGCAGCAGCGAGCCAACGCCGCGACTGGGACCGGCGTCCCCTCCGACACCCAGCTTGCGGGAATGGTGGCCAACATGATGTCCGCACTGTTTAGTCATTCCAGTAGTAAGTGGCATTAGGTGGTCACAACCGGGCAGGTTTTATCCTTTCACAGTTTTGGTCTGTTAAACACCAGATCCTAAGTATAACCAGAGTTCGGATCACCCTGCTAGTCGATACACCATGTACTTGATCCATGAAATAAGTTGCAAATTGAAGCACGTAATCCTCGGCAAATTGTGATCTCCTTCCGGTAAATTTTCAATACAGAAGTGTCATAACATTGGACAAAGTTCGAAACTTTGATATTTATCAACACATCTTGAAGTTTAGAATAAGCCTAGTTCCGTAGTCCAGGTCTGTTGGTCCTAAAACGGGCAAATTTGGCATGCCAATAACTCTGGTCGTGATATTCCAAGGATCTTTGATGACTAGGTACGCAGTCTTGTTATGCTCGCGTGTGACCACCTACCGACTCCAGTCATTCTGTGACATGCACAAAAAACTCGAGGTTATTTCGAGGCAGGTTTTAAATCGAGCTAATTTACAGCAGGTACGAGCAACAGTGCCGCGCCGTCGTCCAGCTCGAGTCAGGGTGGCTCCAGAGCTACCCCGTTGGCAGGTGGCGTGCCCCGCATGCTCATGGAACTCATGACACAGTGGCGGGTCAGTTACCTTACACCTGCAATTTGTGTTTCTCGATTCCGAATAAGGCCGCTAAAGTCGAGGTTGATTGATTTTTTTTCAGACTGCTAGTGAGGCCACCCAATCGGCCACAATCGCAGACTTCCTCCGCACTTTGCCAGATTATAGCTACGAGGAAGGAGAAGGTGAGTTGTATTGCCCCTAAAAAATTGCACGTATTGCATTTTCTCTAAGAAAAATTTAGTATATTTTTCCTCCTTTTCCCCTAAATTTCCTACATAAATATAATATGCTTCTATACTGCGTCACAGCCTGGCAGTGTTACATGGGGTAGGGAGGGGGGTTAAAAAAATCAGGATTTCAACGTTATGTAATTTTTGCACGCTTCCAACCGGTGTTCCTCCCCTGAATATGGAAGCAGCCCTGGTCGCTTTACGGTAATGATGGAATAATTTTGTCTCGTTTCGTTAGGCCTGGTAAGCGATTTGATAATGTGCGTCGCTCGGCATCTTTCGCTCAGAGAATTTATTGAGGTTTTGTTCGGTCGCACAGAGGCTTTGGATCGCCTGCGAACCAACCTGCGCGAATTCGTGCAAACCAGAGTTTTGCACGGCAACGAAGCCAACGAGGAGAACATTAGGGCGGCGGTGGTCGAACTGGCTGCCTTTATGGACGTCGAGCTCCGATCCGTGGTAGGAGCTTTTTTTTGGCGAGGGATTTCTTGGCGCGCGTTTCGCTCGCAATACAGATTAGATTTTGTTTCAGGGCGACATCGAGATCAAAGACGGAATCGATTACTTGGCAACCATGCACAATTTCTACGAACGGCGTCTCTCGTCGCTAATTAGCTTCCTCCTGAATCCTGGCGGTGAGACACAACGTAACGTGTTTTTGCGCACAACCCTGTGAATTTCACAGGAAATGTTCCAAATCTCACTAAAGAAATAAAAAAATAGCACAGCAACGTCTTTACGCATAAATCTGATATAAATTACATAGGATACGTTCCAAATTTCAGTAAAAATTGATATAATTAGAAATACAATAAATGGATTTTGTGATAGATTTTTTACGAACTGCCCCTCTAGGGCTCCCTACAAAAAGCTGGATGGAGGACATCTGAATATTTAGATTTTTTTCTCGAACTTTTTCCCGCTCTTAATACGGCCGGTTGCACCATTGTAGGTTAACTGTAAGGTTAGATAACCAAGTTAACGTAAGGGTTAATAAGGATTTTTAGCACAATGCGTAAAACATGGAAGTAGCCTGATGCAGCTAGGAATTCTGGGAAAATTGCGTTAAATTACAAACCTTAGGTTAACCGTGCCTATTAGCTGGGTTAGCGTTAACCCATGGTTTCCTGCTAACCTACTGTGGTGCAATACCTTTCCTTGGTTAATTAGCCGTTAACCTTGTGTTGGGTTAACTTCTGCTGGTGCAACTGGCCCTTAATGTTGCCCTTTACCCTCGTTCACGGTGTCTTTCCATTCCTCAGACGAAAACTTCGGCTCTGCCCTGTACACAATGTGTCGGCTGATCATCTCGGAAGACATCATCCTCAGCATCCATTGTTTCAGGAATGGACAGCAGGCGCTGGAGCGCATGGTCCAAAACAGAGTGGTAATCTTGCGCAGGCTTGGGTTTTTGTCTTACGTGTGAGCTAGACCAATGTGCTGACGGATTTTGTTTTTGCGAAGCGCCGCATTGCCTCAGACTTGGACCCCTACATCCAGCAGTGGATGACAAGCATGTGTTCGGCGCAGATACGCAGCATGATTCCCAACATCACGGTGCGGGAAAGCGACGTTCTTCACTACATAGTCCGAACAGCGAGTGCCGGGTCGGCAACCACCCAAGCGGTAAGCATTTGCGCTGCCTTCGATCTTTAAGTTTTGCAGTCGAACTCGGTTGTAACGAGCAAGTTTGGTACGCACTATTTGCAAGCTTTGATTTCTTACTCACGGCGTGATTTATCAGTTTCAATTTCACCCTCATGTTCTCTCGCAAAGCTTTACTAAAAAAAAAAAAAAAAACTAGATTATCAAAATTCCCACTTTTCTTTCGTTTAAAACTGGAATGCTGCGTGAAGGTGCATCAGATGAAAACAGGGTTCATGCGGACCAGGAAAGTCGGGGAAAATTACGTTTTTGCTCGAGAATCCCGCGTATTCAAAATGTAGCCCAAAATCCACTGTCATGTACTAGTTTTTTGGCACATCCATTTTTTCACAAAACCATTCGCTCATTTATAAATAGCGCTGAAGAAAATTCTCGATTTCTGTTTAGCCGCAGCAGCCCTCCAAGAAGGCAACAGAGGCACCGGTTGCTTCAGGAGCTATTCCACTACCTGCTGAGGTAATACCCGTGCAGTTTTGACATTTTTTCTTCAACCTTTGCTTCCTCTGGAACACGGAGACATTGTAAGGCTTGCTTTCAGCCCATGGAAATCGGAGCTTCCGACGACGAAGCAGCTGCCGGAGTCGTCCCTTCCGTCCCGCCCGTGGTCTTGGCCGGGGTGAACGAAGCGGTGGCCGGCGACATCTTGGGCGAAGCCAACGTTGCGGACCTACTTTCTTCGGAAGCCGTCTGGGGCAGGGCCGTGCCAAGTGTAAGGAACAAGGGTCTCGCAAAGGGTGCGCTAGGAATCGCGGCCATCTCCTGAAAAGCTAAATGTCTGTTTTGCTTCAGGATTGGGTGCCCATTATTGCCGAGGACGTTCAGCGCCAGCGTCGGCAGTCCGCGCAGAGGCCTTTCAGCGACGGATACCTGGGGACGATGCCGTCGAAGCGCAGGAAGGTCAGTGTGGGGTCCCAGCTGGATCATCCGCTCTCTAAGCAGATGCCTTTTTGAGGGACTTGTTGAAAAACTTGCTCTGCTGGTAAATTCTAATTCTGAGGTGGTGTAGTTGGTGCCACGACACAACAAAGAGAATCCGTTTATGGACGAACCTTTTTTGTGTATGAAGCAGATACGTTATTTTAGTTTTATTTACGAAGTTGTAGTTAGGCAGTGTCTGCGAATGTAACTATTGATATCATAGACGGTAGCGACAATGCAACTACTATCCGTTAAAATCCTGAAAAACGTCGACTTTTTTTGTTCAGGGTTTTTGAGGATTGTAGTTGTAGTGACATTTAGAGTGAAATTTGCAGTGTTTTTAGTTGTATTTTTGGTAGCGCCACTCAATATTCAAGGCAAGGCTCTGTTATGGCATTCTCCATTGTGTCGCAGAACCTTGCATTCGAATCTGCTTGTGGAAATCCGATCAATCCGTTCGGATCAAATACTATTGGTCCTATTACACTCCCACCGTGTGGCATGCCTTGGCTGACGTTGGGGCATTGAGTTGAATTGAATTGGAGCCGCTTTTACCCCAGTGCTCTTTTCACAGATCACTAGCAACGGGAGGCTTCGCGCGGTGGTGGACACCTCCAGCATACTTCCGGACACCCTGCGCCGCGCCGTGGTTGCCTCCGGCGCCGAACCCACGACCAGCCTGGCGGAACTGACGCACGACGTGGCGGCCAACACCGCCCTGAACAGCAATTTCCAAGACCACCTCCACAATTCCATTTGCAAGCGGCTGAGCGAGGACAAGGACTATCAGGCAGACAAGTTCCCCAATGCGGAAGTCGTGTTTCACCGCCCTCGGAACGGGGACAGCAATGTCTAAACGGGGACTCACGCAAGGTCCGCCGAGGTACGCAGTTTTCGTTTCTTAGGTTTTTTTTCCCCTCGTTGATCGGAACGTTAATCTTCCCGACTGGAAGTCCGCGGTGCTGATGAACGATAGCAAGGTGCAGTTTGATAACATCGCTATTGCCCTCCTGTTTTGTTTTTTTCATTTTTTTTCCTGCACTGCACTTTTATTTCAAATGACCCCAAATGTTGTTCGGTCGATCTTTTGACTTATTCTCCCGCATCCGTCTACCCTCACCGACATTTAAGAAAGAAAAAAAATGTTGCAAATTTGGACATTTTCACCCTCATTCGGCAGATCCGAATCGATAATCCTGACAGGGGGAGGAGAAATACGCAGAGCGCGCGCTTTCCACGTCATAAATTCGTTTATTCACAAGTCAAGAAACCAATATACATAAAGATTGAAAATATATGTAACTATAGCCTTCTTAGAACTCTCGACTCGGTTCGTTAAAGAGTACCGTCAATAATCGTCAATCGCCACCAAAACATGGGAATGCTCTCTGGAAGTACGGAGGATATTCGTTCGCTCTCGAGCAAAAAAATAGCCCATTAAAAACGAAAGTAAAATCATCAAATCACATTGCAAAAATGAATGATAAGTAAGCTGCTATAAAGATGAGATTCGGAGAAGCGCTAAAGCAGGGTGCCTAGGGGGTTGGTCAGCGCGGGTCGACTCCTTGAGGCGGCTAGATGTAAATATTGCACATACACCGTCTCGACCGTTAATTCTGCTTGGGCCAAATCAGGCAAGATCCGTGCCCCACATTAAAACATCCACGGAATGAAAATGGCCATTTCGGAATTGGTTGGATGTACGTTTTGGCCTCAATCGTAGGATCGGGAGTGGTGTAGCCGCCAAGAGTTTCGCGATGCCGTGTTTGCACCAAAGTGAATTATGTGCCCAATAAGGGGCACCGATTCTAAACAGAGGCGAGAGCGGCAAATGGGGAGGGGGAAAGAAGAATATAGGGTGGTCGGCAACATCTGCAGTTCCTAATAAAATGTGACGGAAAGTCGTGCGCTTGACCGTAATCTGATAATTTGTTTTATTTATGCAATCGATTTTAAAAACACGATGGGTGAAGATATTCTTTTATTTTCGAAGTGTCCCCACAAGTGTGCCCGTTGATTTGTTACATGATTTCGGTGCATGCCTATATATAAAATTGCAGTTGGCACTAGCTCAACAAATGGCGCTACTAGCTAAGCTGTCCGCTGCTCGGTGCTGCCATCGAGCGGCCGCGCTTGCCAAAAGGCCGTACAGATTCCTCCTTTTGTAACTATCCCTTCCCTGTTGCGTGTGCTGTAAAGTCCCTTCTCGATTAAATTCTATTACCACTTTGGAGCTATAATGAGTGTCTTTTATGACTGCATGCCGTGACTTTTTTTTTGCTAATCCCAGTGCAGTAACTTCCACGGGGCGCAGCCACTGCGTGGAAAGCTGCATTTTTGCAAATGCGAGTGTATACTTAGATGGGAGAAAGAACTACTATGTATTAAATTTTAACTATTTCGCTATCTTACTTTCCTTTTATTAATGCTCGGCAAAAGGGGTTAGCTGAGGCCTAATGTGGCCACTAGAGGAATGGGCTAAATTGTATTAAGTCGCGTGAGGAAGTGATATGAGAAGTGAAATAACTAACGGGCCCTATTTTAACCGCGTGGCAATTTTCGCGAATTCGCTGAAGGGATGCTTGTTTTTATGTAGGGTTAGGTGTGATTTATGTCGTAAGTGACATTAACCCGTTTAACATCTTCAAAAGGTCTTTTTTTTCTTCTGAAAATGTCTAAACCCAAATGAAGGTTCCGTAGCTAGGTGAGCGTTTCTCAAACTTTTCACAAAACATTTAAACGGAAGATTAAACTTGCCCGCATACCAAATTATACAGCCTTTACTTGAATTGCACCCTTGCATGGGGTTTAAGCCCAGATATTCGCATGCTTGTGAGACTCCTTGGTCCATGTGGCTTATTAACATAAGACAAATACTGTTCAAATGTTTTCTAAGAGTAAAATATGGCGGTTAAAAACAGTTTCTAATTGTTCCGTGGACCAGTTTGAGAACCATTAATGTTAGTTGAATCAATCCCTACGTAAAGCCAATCATTCCTTCCAAGCAACTTTCTGCTAGTCAAAGTTGATTTCGATTTCAAGTGTGCCTATTATAATC
>JAQIXS010001456.1:0-29980 GCA_034700785.1 Rossiulus vilnensis | reverse complement strand
GGGACTTGGGAAAATGTCCGTTATTTAGAGGTGGCCGCTATTTAGAGGTGTCCGTTAGAGGAGGTTTTACTGTATTCCGATTTTAAACTGGATATCAACTTGCTGAACATAATGCATCCATTTTTATAATACCTTCAGGTGGGCCAGCTTCAATGCTCACAAGTGTAGGATATCTAAATTGAAATGAAACAATTATGCTAGATGAGTCGGTGAAGCGGACTTACCATGGACGTCCAAGTGGACCCAAGTGCCATTCTTGCTCGGGTCAGCGGGGCGGTTGAGCTGCAGGATGGTGCATTGGTACCATCCTTGGTCAGATTCCTGGATCTCCGAGATGTTGATGGAAGCCTGGTTAACCAATGAGATCCTGTCTTTATAGCCATCGCCTTTGTGCGGTGGATACCCGGCGTACCAGATGTAGATGGGCACTTTGTCCCCCTGAAATATAGGAATTTTAGTCATTTTGGATGCAAAACTTTAGAAGATAATTTTCAGAGCATTTAGCAAGGGTCACATACTGATGCGTGCATTATCATTTCAAATAAAAAATACACCAAACCATGCTATGCATTCGAAATGTGCGCCAATTAGATCATGTTGGAAATGTTTTTTTACCCCTGTGCAAGTGATATATCTAATCCTCATTTTGTGCTTGCAACGTTTTAATAATTTTAAGATAAGCTTCGATTCCCATTCGTTTTGTTCCTAAATGACGCAACACTGCTCGAGGCCTGATCTGGGAAAATGGTAAAGGTCGTACGGCAAAAACTAGCTTTGCTCAAACACTGACGTCATCGGCGGTGACCGCATGACGTCAAAACGCGCTAGATTTTCAGTGCTCCCAGCAGGGTGTCGACCCGCTCTATCACTTCGTCGCTTTAACTGAATATGCAGTTGTTATTGATCCAAGTTGATTAGCATTAATTCGAGAATCATAAACGACATCATTTCTGCAAATCCCGTTTCATCAATTAATAAAAATGGATCATTTTAATGTTGCGTGGAGCAAGATACTTCCCACTCGCAGTCAAAATTAATTGCGATCTTAACAACCTCAACAACAGAGATACGTTGGAATTCATTGACGATTAAGTGTAAACATCCTCTTTTCTTCAACGATACATCGTGCACAACAGCGAGCCAACAAATAACGTAATTAAAACACGCGATATATCAGACTGATTAAATACCAAGAGGCGATTATTTTTCGAGCAATCTAGTGGACGAATTGATCTTTTATATAAAGCCTGTGAAATAATGCATTCACACTGAACGTTAGTTCAATTTCTAATTCCTTTTATTATCATTATTTCAGTACTTCTTTTTTACTTTTAGTAAACGGAAAAAATCAGGTAATTAATTACTGCAGGAGTAACATTCAAAATTTAAACAACCTTAGACAGAGAATTTATAATCAACTTAAGAATCTATCGTTGGCCAATAATTATTTACAGTTGTTATATTTTATTAATAAGTCCACCTTACAGATATTGTGCATTCAGTTAGCTTTTCAGAAATGAATTTGGAAAGTTTTATCAATAATGCGATACACACTGTTTTTTAACAATACCTTTAGCGATTTGTTACCGAAAACATCAAAAATGGGCTAAAATGTAAGTTGTAGAATATGCAGTACATAACCACAGTCTAACGCCATCTTATGTAGATTATGTAATATATCTTACCAAACTGCAAATAGATATTTGCGTTTATATTTTTGGTTATTAGCATCTCAGTTTCTTGTATTAGAGCGCAAATAATGCGTTTCCAGTAATATGTATTCAAAGGCGGCCATAGTCAATAGGCATTCAATGCAATTTCCATTTAAATCATTTTTAACGTTTTCAAACGTGCTACCGACACTATATACACGACATAAACATTTTAAACAAATTCAACAGATGTTGAAAGTGAATTTACGATACATACAATTTTCTTTCCATATTAAATCTAAATAAAACATGAACATGCTGATAAAATGAAGCATTATGAATGTTTACTTTTGAGGTAAAAAACCATGCAATTTGCTTCTCTTAATTATCACATCGTCTGAAGTAAAAACAAGACCTCAGTTTAAGCGTCCTAATCTCATTCACGAAATGAAAACCGTTTGAGCATCTTTCTATTGAAAATGGTAATGAGCGTTAAATAACTTACAAGGCATACTAATTTTTATCCGATTTATTAAAAGTTATAAAGATCCAAAAAACCTTCGTTGCTTCATTAAATGCGTAATTATAAGTCCTAATCCTCGAATGAAAAACACTTTCATCGATATTAAGCAAGCTTTAATTAAATGCATGTAATTAATTGCCTTCATTTATACTTTCATTACTAAAGACATCACTGTGCCCAGGGAGGTAATGTACTTCAATATTGACACAACTCAAAAAACGTGATTTTGGAGAAATCGCCATGTAGGATCAAAAATGCATAAACGTAAATATATAACCAATCTTTTTCACAATCAGGTTTTAGCCGTTTCTGAAAATCTTATTTTTTTAGTTGTGTTACTGTTGAAGTATGTGTGCGATATCCTCATGAAAACATAGCTTGCATTTGAACTGGTACTCAAAGGTGAATATAATGTATGTGATATTGTGGCTAAAATCTGTTAAGCGCGCTTCACAATTTTGCTTTTTTTAGACACTATGCTGTTTTGCAATTGTGATTTTGTTACTTTCGTGATGGATGCCTACCTGCTTGTTCCACTGCACGATATAGGGAACCGGAACGCCATCACTAAATTCGATATTACACGTGAGGACAACTGACTGACCAAGAATAGCAGTGACAGATTCCGGGCTGCTGCCGTCTGATGAACCTGCAAAAAAAGACAAAAAGTTAACAAAAGGATGGTGGAGACTTGAATGATAGCCAAGAAAGCAAAAGAACCCGGCAGCAAAATAACTATCGAGATTAATTTCAGGTGATGTGTGCACGTGATGCGATCTCTCTCCCAGCTCACAGTGATTCGCGGGAGTAACTCTCCGATAGCACTCAGCAGATAGTAGACAAATACCAGCAAATGCATTGTTCAGTTGGTGGCAAAATTAAGGATCATCTGGACCTATGCATAAAAATAGCTTCGCATAAAAATATCTCTTTTCGGATACGCAAATGAGATTTTTGCATCATTCCTTGCTGACTATAGTTTCCTTAAATCGTTATAGAGGTGACCTAGATTGCGTACAATAATTTGGTCAGTAAGGGAAATTGCAATTCATTACGTACAAAATTCGCTATGCTGCAGCAGCATGAAGGATGCACATGATTAAGAAACTCCAGTCTGGGTCCCTTAATTTGCAAAGGCATTTATAATTATTTTTTTCGAGAAAGTTTGGATTGGATGCCAAATTTCATTTTTCACGCCTAGACAGCTGTGAGTTTAGAAACCAAATTTAAACTTTAATATAATTAAATTACAAATTAGTTCGGTGAAGCTTGCAAATTGTCTGCTCTTTGTAGATACATGGCTAGGATATTCTATCTACAGCAGTGCCGCTTACGTCAAAGAAATACATGCGCCATAAAGTATGCCTATAAAATTTTAAACAGAGTATTAAGAGCATACAAAGTGAAGAACGAAGAATAGACAAAATGAAGCATCGAAAAACCACAAGCGTGCTCTTTTTTGCAGACAATGGCTTCTTATCTTATATTGAAAATGGCTGTCCAAAGAAAGATCAGCCACGCCTCGCATATATAAGAAGCCTTTAGGTTTTTTTTCCTGTATCATTCACGTTAAAATAGCTCAATCTGCAAACGGGTAGTGTCAGACAGTACTTTCTGTGCCATAGCAGTCAACAAAAAAAGCACACGTAAACTTAGATCTATTTGTTCTTTAAAACGCTGAGACATCTGTTATTGAACTTGTCAAAGAGGCATTATGTCATTCTACTTGCATGGTACAGTAAACCAAGATATAAACATGGATATTTACAGAGATACTGCAGTGTATAGACACTGTTAGGTTTGCAATATTTTTTTGTTTTAAATAACATTTACATGAGAATTTTAAGGTTTTACTCAAAAATTGTAGACATTCTTGTGAGAATGAATCTACTATTTCAATAGCATGAGCCTTTGTTAAAAAAGTCTGTATTTTATATTGTTTTTCATAAATTTACTGCAATGTAAATCAATGCTTAGTTTACAAAATAATACAAGTAATATTTTCATGGCATTTCACCTCTTTCTCATTCATCATTTTATCATTTCATTTCAAAGCAGTATTCATACGTTTTTCATGTACATGCATACATTTATAAATATTTTCAATTTAATTTATATTTCAAATGATAACATGAAGCCTTGAGCATAAATGAGCATTGCAAGCCAAACTGGGAAAAAAGTGATTCGTCTGCATGTTATATAATATCAAGTACATGCACATGTATTTAAATAAATTGTACATTACCATAAGAATAAAATAAGAAAACTTATATCTAAATATTAATTAAATATTATTTATCGTATTATAAATAACTTGCATAAAATATTTACATGCAGTTCAGGCTGATATAATTGTCAGATGTCTTTCCAATACAATACAATACAAATATATATACATACACATTTAGACTATAACCAGCCTAACAGGTGAACGGTATTATGAGTTGGATGACGAAACTGTTGAAACTAGGACTATCATTGAAGAAAAAATATACTGCCTTCTTAACAGTGAGACAGTTCAATGCGTTCATATGAATTGGGCTTAGAGAAAGTGTAGGCCAAGCTCAATTCGGCGTTATAACATGATGCTCTAGCCCACAGTCCTCATCACAGCCACAATTTGGCGCGGCTTTGCTTAAGCTGGCTTTTCTCGACCATTTTTAAAACAAGCAGGGAAGCAAATCTTTCGCCTAAATATCAACTCGTTTAAGGAACGTTGCAAAAGGTACCATCAAAAAAATGTGGGCTGGAGACTGCATTGTGGCACATGAAAAAGCATAAAAAAACGAAAATGAAAGTACATCCTCAAAATTGAACAGCTTTCAGAATTCCATGTGCACAGAAAAAACATTTCGGCTGGTGCGACTTTTATACAAAAAAAAGAAGAAAAAAAAACTTGAAAATCTCCAATTTGCCATTATTGGAAAGCACACTGCATATGCGTAGACTGCAAGCTTTAAGCCACGCAATTTCATCGCAGCTCCTTGAATTAGGTTTGCCAATAGATGGCCCAAAACATGCGATGAATTCGCTAGGGTTGAATAATCTAGATGAGAAAACTCCTTTGACAACTGACAGAAATAATATTGCAAGAAACCGCAAGAATCGGCACTAGCTCGTTCAAAAAGTACCCAGCTCGAAGAATACGGCGCCAGTCCAAAGTCAACCCATGGTAGAATTAGCTAGCTATCCAGCGCCATGCTGTGCAGACGCCGTACGGGAAACTGGCATTATTCCTAAAATAGAAACCACTTGACCTGTTTTTCGAAACATTCATGTAAGCATCGAAGACATCTTATTCGACCGACATAGCAGAATTTTGTGCTCTTTAATCTCAGACGACTGATTTGTGACAAAAGGATGGTGGCGTAAGGAGGCTGCGCATGAGCAGAGATTAGCGTTAAGCCGGTTAACCGAATTTGTCAGGTTAAAGCGATTGCTTTTCTCGCCTTTCCTCCAAAGTTCCATCTATCATTTGAAACCGAAACTTTTATTAAAATTGTTTTTAAGCTCAGCCCATTTGCATGTATATCTTTAATATAAAAGCATTTTAGTATCACTAAAATTGCCTAAAATATTTAAAGATAAACACTAAATGTTACAGCAACTGCATTTCTCGTCTTAAGAGTGCAGCACTTCTTTTAAAGTTTCATCTGTCATTTAGTAATTTAGAATATTATTTTAAAATCGTGTATGTGTCCAGCCATGTTGCTGCATATCTTTAATATAAAAAGCATCCTCAATATCATCAAATTTGCCAAAATAGTTATTTCAAGATAATTACTTAGTGTCAGCAGTAGTGTCATGATCAGTAGCGAAGAACTACGAACTGTTATTAGCCTTACTAAATGTAATGTCTGCTTCGTCTGTTACACTTTCAGTTTTTGTAATCTGAACATGCATGCATGGGATTGCAAATTTTACGTTTTCCACATGTCAACGCCAGGCCTAAGCTCGTGCTCAGTTTTACACACGCGGTCCATTATGACATAAAACACAATGGGATAAATTAACCTTTCAGCAGGGTGGAATCCAGCCAAGGAAACAACTCTGGATAAGGCCATTTCGTGTGATTCAGTGCCTGGCGTCAAGGGTCACTGACTTCCACTTATCTCCCAAGATCCAGCACGCTATTGTAAATCTAGCACACACCTCAAATTAATTATCCCCATGTTTGATTCTATCGGAGTCACCTCCAGCCATGGCAATTCGTGCATGGTGAGAGATACACGGGATGCGATTAATAGGGCAATTAATCCAGATTTAATTCATAATATTGGATTCTTGCCATTTCTGTAAACGAAGTTAATAGGACGACAGACATTGCGCAAGCGTTTTTCACGGTTTCAATTAGCAAATAGACCCAAAACGTCGCAGACTACAACACTGCTAGGAAGTAAATAGAGAGAAACTAGTATCACATGAACCAATATCATCAAATATGACCCTGGCGTAGTCGAATCTGGTAGATGGAAGATCAAGAGCTACCGAAATCAAATAAACGTTGTTTAATCAAGAAATACCTGATATAGACTTTAACCGTCGTCTTTTGTTGTCTATATTGGAAGAGTCGCATTTGTTTTCTTGGAGATATAACATGGGATAACAACCCCGAAAGATGATTGATTCGCAAATGGGTATACAAGCACTATGCAGAAGATTTACGATCCAATCAGCTCACAGTTTATTTGTCAGAAAAAAAATCCCTTTTGTTTCGTTTTGGATTTCGTGCGCGCAAGTTTCGAAGAAACGCAAGACACCCACGGGAGTAATTGCGATACTTTCTGAATGCATGTCGCAAGTAATTCAGATGATTAAAGTCTTTCCAATTCTATACTTATATGTTTATTATCAGGCAAAAGACGAAGAAATCTCCCGACATACGTTTACATGTATAATGTTCGCAGCAGTAAGCAAACACGCGGTAAAAGGGACAGCAGGGCATTGAGTTGAATTGAATTTAATCTTTACGGTGGCGTTTGCGAAGACATTCATGATTTCTGGCAACGTTTAGAATAACGTTTGGCATCATTTTCTTGGGTTTCATGCTCTGATTTCTTGTCTTTATCCAAA
Organism: Rossiulus vilnensis; assembly: GCA_034700785.1. NCBI lineage: Eukaryota > Metazoa > Arthropoda > Diplopoda > Julida > Julidae > Rossiulus > Rossiulus vilnensis. The sequence goes on along the minus strand of JAQIXS010001456.1, from coordinate 22,732 downwards.
CGCAACGAAATGATGAGCAATTTAAAAGTCAATTTCGGCACTGCATTTTGTCGTACCCAGCAGAAACAAAAAATTATTTTCTGGTGTCCGCGAAGATCGGCATCGTACCGAAAACAATCCAAGGATAATAGAAACACGATCCATTGCACAAACACATCTTATCTCCACTATCTGTTTTGCAGGGAATGTAAGAGAAAAATCGCTGAATATAAGTCATGTGTCAGATCGCTTCTGAAGGCGAAAACGTATCAATAAATCCCTACCCACTCCGAATTAAATTGTCACCAATGACCTACTTGGAGGTCGAGTCGGCGTAAATGGTCGATACAACCAGGACAGCCACTACATGGACAAGACATTAGCTGTAGAGAAACAAAATATAAAAGACACGTGCATGAATTCCATATATGATGTCAACATTTATTTTAGATGCCAAGAAAGGGCCCGAGTGTCGTGCCATACGAAAAGAAAACATGTCTTAAATTAAGCCATTAATAAAAGCATCGAACAATGCCAAACTGTGACGCACAAAATGTATAACAAAGAGAATGAAAACTAAAGAAAGAAAGAGATTGCGTGACTATTTGTCAATCAAGTGATTATCTACAACAGGTTCGCACAATTGCCGTAGAATCATTTGCCATTAAGGAAAGAAATTATTCATGGTTAACGATCGTGTTGCGATTTATTTCATTAACAAGTAGTGTACATATATATTATGATAAAGAAACGGTAGTCACTTTGCTAAAAGGTGTTCAAGGATTGTTAAGCTTTTTGTTGAAGTTATACATCGCAGCAGTGTTACACAAAAATATTTGTATGGGTTTAGGAGTTGTATACATTAACTGTATATAGTAAAACTATTAAAAATTTCTAAAAATAATAACATATTTCTTTAATTAAACTACTTTAGGTGATTACGACCACGATTGTAACTTTATAGTTTCCCATTTAATCTTAAGATAACATTCAAGTTAAAATGCCAATTAATTGAAATCTTGTTTAATAATACAACCTAACAGATGAAGATTACTTCAAAATACAGTACAACGCCATCAATTGCATTCAGTTAGAAAACGATTGCATGCCCATTTAAAGATACATTTATAGGCAAGCATTTGTAATGCATCGTTACGATTTAATACGCTCCAACCGAGTTCTAGGTAATTTTTTTTATCTTATGCCAGCCATTCAAATGAGTTCAGCGAATATAATGAGTGATGGATACAATCGTTCTCTCATTTATGAAATTCGAAATGCAAGAAAGAATCAGAGTGGAGATAACGCAATTTATAATGGAAACGTTTTAATTTTTTATCGTCTTTTGTTTTCTTTTAAATGTTTTTTTTTCTGTACCGCTCGTTAGATATGGTATATAACGGTTTTCCAATCGATAAAGGTAAAACGGAAAGAAACGTCTTGTTTCAGTCGCTAATACGTTTCTAAAATGTTAGAAAAAACGGAACAAACGAGGGTAGACAAAAACAACCGGAGCATTACCCATTAACAAAAGTGAACTATACTTTGCAAATGAATAAAACATACAAACCGCAATATCATAATTGATATCACAGCAGGTTATGTAAGAATTTCTCCTGTTAATTTTATATATATATATATATGCATATAAAATACATCGGAGGATTTCAATTAAGCATTTCAATATCAGTTATAGACATACAAGTACATCGCTCAGGAATAAATTCACCGTCTCCTTATCCTCTCAAATTTACAAAATCCTTCGATTATAACATTCAACCAGAAAGCAAACAGACAAAAAAAACAAAGCCGACGATTGTGCGTTTTTTGTTTGGATTGGAAGAACTGCCCTCTAAATCCGCTACTTCAGCAAATACCATTTCCGTTTTGTCCTCCCCTGAAGAGTATAACGGAGGTCCAGATTGTTTACAAAAAATTCGCGTAAATCTCGATTAAAAACCTCTACAAATATTTTTTCTTGCCAAATATAGGCGTATAACAGTTATGTAGAAGGCGGCACTGTCGGACCGTTGTAGTAAAGAGAGAAATTACAGGCCATAAATAGCAGCCGGTTTATTAGCAGCGGAAATATATTGCTCATAATTATTCTGCTCCAGGGTGCGAAATAGCATGGTCACTATTTATAGAGATAATTGATCAAAAATCCATTAGGATAATAAAAGGCAATAGTGATTTCACACTCCGTAATTATAAGAATAACAACGATCAACAAACACTAATGCATGATATCGACATTTTTATAGCGATAGCACTGACACTTGCAAGCGCAAACTATGATTCACAAACTTTTTAATTATCTAATCAAATAAAGTCTAGAAGGCATAATCAAATTAATAAAAGCACTCAATCGGTGATCAGAACTAATATTGTTTTAAATATATTTAAACCGCATAAATTCAGAAATCTCAGATTTGATGTCACATGACCGCAACGTAACGACGTCGCAAATAAAACCTCGCAAAATGTCTTTATAAATAACAATTAACGAATCCTGACCTATCCAAATCGATGCATTTTTTAAAAAAATGGTGACGTACGTGACCGCAACCTGGTTGTTCGCTCGTTAGGTCAAAATAGAAAATGTGTGAAGAAGAAAATAAAATGTGTTTGACAAAAAATTTAACTGAAGAAATTTACATTTAGGCAGCGTTTTAGGTTTCATACCTGATTATCAACACTGCATTCACAAATACATGTACGAAACATTGATACCAAACTACAAATGCAATAAATAGCTTATTACACAAATTTGACACTAAGAATTGTTTTTCGTAACAACATTTTCTTCTAATTCAACAAAAACATTGCGTTCTTCAAATTAATGGAAATAAAATGCAAATATTAAAATTTTTAAAATACGAAATCAAACTACAACAGCGTTTAAATTTAATAATCAGCGTTTTTTGCAATAATAAAGGAAACATGTAAAAATGATAGTTTGTGAAAATTTGGAGGACGTGTCAATTAACAGATTAAATTTTAGTTTTAGACGGAATAAAAACAACGTACAATCTTACCAAAACTATACGATGAGAATGTTGTACAACTAGAAAAGACTAACACGATATGTCACGTCAAGAAAAAAGGCCCAATTAAAATACTCTGGATTTACGTTTGTTGAATGCATCGAGGGACAGGGACGCGCACGTGGCTAATTATGCTTACAACAATTTTCCTCCAAACTACCAAACTTCTTTTTAAACTAATTGGTTGCATTAATGTTAATGACAACATATATTAACTTAGTAATTAGCACCGGTTTTTTAAGCGATCAATTAAAAGTTTTGAGTATAGAAAGAAGATTTATAACCGTACTTCATCTAGAATAGGAGAGTAATTAGAATAGAATTGAGTTGACATGGAAACGAATCAAAAAAGGAAAAATCACGCAGGTTTGCTAATAACCCAATCGATGACTACTCAACGTGACACTGCCACAAGGTTCTTTTTAGGTACAAAGAAATAAATAAAACTACTAAACTAAATTTATGAACAATGTCACTAAAACATTTTGTGAAAGAGCAATTTGGAAACAGCACCTTAGCCGCAGGCAGTATATTGAAGAACCTGTGACAAAATGCTTTGTCATAAAAGACAATAAAGCGCCCCAGAATTTAAATTACGCATTAAAGTTAAGCCATACGTGCTTCCAACTGAAGGCTCGTGATCCTTTGTAAAACTTGCAGTAATTAATTACCATAAACAGGCCTAGCAAAGCGCCAATAGATCATATTAATGCATTCGTGAAAGGTCTTTGCAAATTTATTTGGGCGAATGATATACGATTGTAGATGACAATTAAACGAAGACAAAACAAGCTCCGTACATTATTTATTCGAATTTAGCATCTCAATGCGACGTGATTATCGGTTTGTTCTAAACTGAACCATGCTTATTGTAAAAAAACAATTGCTGCGGCTGAGCCACCGAGTGTTCAAATCCAAAGGTAAACATTTGGAAAATTTTCAGAATAGGACTTTGACATGATATTAATCATAAATTTAATGTTTCCAACATGAGATATTGCACGTAAACTGGAGAGGTTTTCAAATTTTAAAAATATTTGTACGCATTCTGCCAACTACATGTATAATCTAGCTGACAACATGAAAACGTAAGTTCAAAATTTTCAATGCAGATCAATTTGAAATATTTCACCGTGTCATAAAAACGACTTAATAAAAGTACGTTCAATTTAACCACGTAAAATACCATTGCAAACCCAAGAGCTTTGTGTTTACAACATGAAAGGCACTTTTTAAAACCTTATTATTAGGGATATCTAGGCATGTGTCGTGCTAGCTAATTTAAGCCAAAGGTATCGAGAAGATATCAAAAAGACAAGGTTTCCACCAAAATTAAATTCTCAACTTCCCTGACTTATCCTTGGATTTTCCAGGTTTTTGGAAAACTTTTCTTGAGTTTTGAAAATCTCTATACAATTAAATTAAACAACATTAACTAATTACTGATATTTGTATCTTATTTCAAGAATTGAAAGTGTTATGGAAAATATGGGGAATTCCTTATTATTCAATAAGTGTCACTAGATACGCCCTATTTTGAGCGGCATAAACAATCATTTGAAATTATCTAAATTCAAGGCTGGCATTTTATCTGATGAAAATTTGAAATTGCTTTAACTTTTCCAGGTTGCTCCCAATCCTCTGACAATTCCAGATTTTCCAGGTCACTGGACATCACGATTAAAAACACCGTTTGTCGACTTTGGTTTATGCATCTGTTCAAACAGAATCCATTTAAAATCACCAAAGAACACAGGCAATGCGTTGGCACAGCGCAGCTAATCGGTAGAAGTTCGTCTACTTACCATAAAAAAGAAAACGCTGAAATACCAGTAATAATAGTAATAATGATCATAATAATCAGGACAGCCTGCCAAGCAGCCTAGCATAAGTGCCACCACCACCACCTCTATCGTTCGCAATGGCCACTTTCAGCTGGTAAACATCCCAACTGCGACTTCTTATTAATTGCACGAAGATTGCTAATGCGGTACTGAGTAATACGATATTATCGGCAACACAACGGCGCTTTAGCGCCGAGTCCATTTTGCAACAACATCTCAGATGGCCATAAAGTAGCGGCGTAATTGATATAACATATATCGGTAAATCAAGGCGCTGGAGCCGGTCACTCGCACTGCTGTTGCCTGGGATATGAGATTGTGGTAGGGAATGTGAGTCGAGGCCATAAAAACGTGCCGAACTATTTGATTAAAAAAATAGGTGGAGCTAATTTCACGTGGAATTTGCCATAAATGACGGTGATTAATAGCAAACTGCACGCCATTATTCAATCAGGAGCTTCACGCGCGCTAAAAAGACCAGCACTTATTGCGCGTAAAGTTCCCCTCTCCCCCAAACCCTTGTTAAACGAAGCGGAATCTCTATTAATGTGGACATGCCGTGGCACAAGGCTAGGAGAACGTCAACGTTGCATAATTTAGCTAATCGGAATTGCCTTTCAGCCACAACTGAAAGGGCACTGAACGTGTACCCTTCGTGGAGGATCACCATAGATTCGAGTGTATGTATTTTGATGAATGAATTCTCCGGGTAAACACAGGAAATGCGCAATACACTCATACCTCGCTTTACGGCCTAGACAGATTCCTGGAAAGTTGGCTGTAAAAGTGAAATGCTGTATAATGAAACATTTCGAACGTTTTTTTGGATTGGAAACATTTGGAACGTATCCTACGTAATTTGTATACGGTTTTACAAACGAACCAAAATAAAGTAAGTAGGATGCGTTCCAAATTCACTAGCTGACTGTGGGGTACTGAGTTGAATTGAATGCTGTATTGAAATTCAATTAAAGAAAATTACCAGATCACTTAAGATGTTGGCTAATAATGCATAAATTGATAAATACACGTATTTTACTACGTAGTTTTGAAGAAGCAAAACAAAATTGAAATATAAAAATACATATAATTTTTTTTCAATGGTCCGAAGATTTGCTTAGCTCGCCTTTGCTTGTCACTCGCCTTAGGCAGAACTCATAAACAAGCAATTATAGTTAAGTTCACAAACAGGTTGTGTTTTTTTGAGTTCTGTCACTGTTGAAATTGTGTGCGATATATGACCCTCAAAAAATGGGGAAATAATGTACATATACTTTGCAGCACACAGTAACATTTCCGGCATGCATATGAAGTTTTTCCGATCACTTTCCTCAATAATTAGCAGGCGAGCCAATTAGGCTTGAATTCCCCTAATTTTATTACCATACGTTTTGCAGAATGCATCCAGCAAAGTGCACGAATGCAGTATTATTTTCTCAAAATCGAGACCTTATAGATTCACGATCAGAATAGGGATTCGTAGGGATTCATCGTATTTAATTACTTAGAACATAAACCCGCACAATGACAGGCGATAATATCAAATATTTCTATAGCTTGCATACAGGTACAATTAACCTTAACAATTCCTTTTACATTGAATTTGTGGGCGTTTCTGCGCCCATATATCCACAGCAATCCAAAATTCGAAGGTTGTTCGTGTTCCACGACAAACATCCGAATAATTAAGCGAGCTGGCGCTTCCGTCACGCGAGGAAAGAACGGCCGAAATGGGTTCGTGTCGCCAAACTTCGCAGTCCTAGCAACACGCACAATTGTGCAAAAACTACGAAAATTAATTGCAGCTTGTACAGGCTAGCGAGTGTCAAGAGGACGGCAGCATTACCGGTTCAAAAAGGAAACGTCAACGTCGTGATTCGTTCGACAAAAATGGCAAATTTCCTATTGCAATTTTCCCCCTGCGCAACGAGCATCGACGTCGATCGGATGCAACTTTTATGTCCTTCTAATAATTTCAGTCCATAAAGCGAATGAACTGTCCCCCTCGTATGGCACTCCTCTTCGTTCCCAACTCGGCTTCTTCCTATCATTTCCTCTCGATATTCCCTCCTTCCCATAAAAGCAATGCGTCCATACGCGATAAATCCATTTTCGCGTGCCCAGAAGTCCCTCGCCACGTCCTCCCATCGATTCAGTTTCTGGCTCGGCTGGCCAATGAAACGGCCATTCATCTTTGGGCATTACACCTGACATGGTGAGCGGCGATTTACTTCTCATCTGCTTAGATTTACATGGCGTTTACGCTCGGAGATGCCGGGAAGGAGGGGGGGGGGGCGAGGGGAGGCCGCGGGACGCCCCGTAACCCGTGGCAACGGAGGCGCTTTTCGCAGTTGTCCACCTCCACGGTCAACGCGCTGGTCGACTGCTTCTGCAATCGTGGCTCACAATGGTGCCGATCGACAATGCCCACTGGAATGATGCCGTGCGCTTTAGTAGTGCCTGTTATACGCATATAGCAGAATGAAATGGGTTTACCAGAAATGCGTTCTTTGGCCCTAAACACTTTCAATTTTTGAGAATGGCAAAATAATTCACAATACGAGCTCGTAGTTCTGAAATCAAATAAAAAAACTAGATACACAAGTATGTAGGTATATCTATTTTGATCGGATTTTTGATACTTACGTATAATGTCTTACATTACATGTAAAGTTTATGCAGTTAGGATAGACGGAAGTAAAACATGTAGCCTATTACTTATGTCTTTATTTTCCTAATTCATGTAATATTATCGTAAATAAATCTTAAAAGTAAAAACAATTAGACTATGTTTAGACATTGCTTACCATATTAGCAACGTATTGAACTATCTTTATAATAGGAGTAATACTTGTTTCACTTACATGTAACCTAACCGAATATAACGTAAGGCATACTTACTTCTACAGTCTCTAAAGGTTTAGGTTTCGCATTTCATTATCTTGCTAATTTTAATTCATGGCAATTAAACTACACGTGAAATTTTGACCCGTTTCACTAATGTATGCGCTATTAGTATTGCAATTAACTGTTAGGCCCTTAGGTCCTCCAAATGTGAGTCCTAATAAAAGACGCATTACTTTCTAAACCTTTGTTACGATTTCCTGATTTTCAAAAACCTTTTATATTGAGTACGAATGCCTCAGTTTATGCAATGGTTGCAATTTCATCACAAAAGCATGATGGTCAAATAATCCAGCAAATAAGCCAGCAACTAGATAAAAGCTACTTTTGTTTGTCTTACTCTATTTGGATTTCTTAATTAAGTGGACCATGCCAAAAATCGTAGAAATCCCATAAACCCAGTATTGATATGCATATGCATAAAACCCGTATAAAGCGTGTGTTGTTTAATTTAGAAAAACAAATTATCGGTTACAGTTATATTGGTTTTACGAGGTTAGCTTTCAATGGATCACTTAGGCAGCTATTGGGTTAATTTAGAAAACTATAGTTGCAAACTTGCAACCAAATAAAATATTTACACGCTTGGAAAGGGTGCAGCGGACAACGCCAACACACATAGGCTACCGCATGGACGATCTTCGACATGGAAGTAGAATTTGTCGTTTGTACATAAATAACCCACGACTTTCTGCGAGTCAACCAACATACATGTAAAAATCACGCGTCGTCCTTGAAATCCGGAACAGGGTTTGCCATCAAATAAGGGCTTACGTGAGCCGCATGTTATTTCGACCGCTCATTATAAACTATTAATTTAATCAATGCAATCACAAAATGAAAACTTTCAAATTCACGCTTTAAAAAAGGGTAATTCCGGAAATGTTGACAGGATGGCAACCTCGCTAAGCTTCTGCGCATGCAATATTTGCCGTCAAACAGGGGTAACATGAACCAAAAAGTATTTCCCCCATAAAACGATAAGATACGTGTTTAAGTATTTATATCGACTCTTCATGAGACTGAATACAATAACACGGCTGATTGATAAACCGAAGCGGCAAAATTCCCATTTTTTACTTCTCGCATTTCCTGCCTCTCTTTTTCGCGCGGCGTTTCTTGCCTAATCCTAAATAACTCATTTTAAACGAGTGTGAGCCAAAAGGACCGTCTGATTGGGAAGCAATCGAAATCGATTACTCGAGTGAGTCTGCTTTGTGTTGAGAGTGCATTTTAATTAATTTCTTCCAAGGGAGGAAACACCTCCATATTAAAATCCAAATCCGTCGCAGAAAAAACCTCATTCGCTTCTTAATAATTCCACCATTCATCCCAATGGCGGTTTCGAGCTCCTTTTGTGAGCGCAAGAGATACACACAATCAGGAGTTTCTAAGCGATTTCTCACGCAGTGCTAGATTCATTTGGCGATAGCGTTCAAACACGTAGGAGACAAATTTATAAATAACTATAGGAAAACTATTTAACGCCAGAATGAGCTTCGATGCAAAATTAAGAAGGCTAAACATCGCCTGCAACCCTTTTGCTGTTCGCACGTACTTGCCATAACCACTTGAGCAACGCCAATGCAAATGTATTAGTTTATCACAAGTAATTGCAGAGAAGGGAACGTGTAATAAACATTCCTAGACCCAAGAATTCGTTAGATGAGGTTTTATTCAACTAAGATGCCTCTTGTTCGCGGTGGGTGTTGAAATGATCAATAAAACCACGAGTGGAAAGCATTGCTCAAGTTATGCATGTAATTACGTCCAAATCGGCCTTATTTAAAGGTTTGGTTTCGGAACGTTTGTAACGTACACAAGCTAAATAAGTTCCTAGTTAAAAGTAATGCGAACTAATAAAAACGAAGAGCTTGGATTTAAAGAAAATGGAATCTCCATTTTACTTGCACAAATATTAAAAATCGTGCTGTCTAAGAATAAATATTTTACAAATAATCATTCGTTGAATGCTTCTTTCCTTATTGTTAAATTTAAAAATCCAACAACACATTAAGGCACGTGTTTTAATTGATAAAGACGCGATTGCACAGAGCCTACTAGTAAAAATATACATAATGTAACGCGAAAAATGCTTAGTTAAAATGTAAACAATATCCACTCCTTCGATTTTTTAAATGTAGAAATGTTTACTTTGACGCAGAATGTTGAATTTTTAAGAATTTTTAATGCGTTTTGTGGATCGTGCATATTTTATATAAAGTGAGCACAAAATAACTTAAGGATGATATAATGCGCAATATACCGTACATTTAGTCAAAAAAAGCATTTCAGAAACTTGATATATCGCAGGTTTCAAAAGTAGTTCCAGAATTATTGCACCATAACGTGTTTTACAATCTGTCTTAACTGCTGGGCGTTTCAGCTCGCATTGACGCAATACCACCTGGCTTCGGTACGTTCTCTCAGAACTCTTTCAAACATTTTGGTCGTAATCACTCACCATGAATTAAACTGCGCACTTGCCTCACTCGGCTTACACGTGAATTCTATATCGCGCAATGTTCTAATAAACACCTTCGATCCACATGGAGTCTCGCAAGAAATTATGAAAATCTTCAACGCAGAGTTTCCGCTGTGAATTTTGAAAGTGAAGAAATATAGGAAATGAAATCCCGAGCCTATCTGGAAGCACAGGTCGTACACAATGTTCATTCAGTATGCCAGCATGCACCACGCTTTCATTTAATTAATAGGTTGCTTCCACGAAAAGTATTAAAAGCTCAATGTTGCTACGATACAAACGTATAAATGGGTGAGTGGCAGTGAAATCTTAATCAATATGCGCGGGGAGTCCAGCTAAAGCAGTGACTAAAATGGCGGGATTAGATGCCGGCAAGGCGAATTTATTCAGCAACCTGGGCCCATTGCGCATTTGTGAGGACAGGGAAGCGCCGTAGTCAATATTTGAAAAGACGCAGAACGGCGGGTTCTGTATGAATAAAACTGCACTAAGTGTTTTAAAGGTGACGGTCACAAGTCGTTTTCAGTTCTCAAAGGAAATATGGTAAACGATAAGGGCTGGATGTATAATAAGTAACATGAACGAAACTACGTTTTGAAATCATCTATCGAAAGCCTCAGTTCATTTCTATTTCCAAATAACTAATCTCAAAGCATGTACCTCGAACAGGATTTGGGTCATTAGATCTCAAATCGGACAAGATTACATGTTTAAGATAACACTTGGTCTTTCCTGGAAAGTTATGATAAACGCGCCCATGGATATAACTAGAAATCTTTAGTATCACATTATTGGAACCAGTAGTTTAACAGTTATGGGCACTAAAACTTGGTATTTGGCAGCCATATAGGTTTGTAGAAAAAGTGACTAATAAACCTTCAAACTTAATATTTCACGAACTCCCTATAATGAACTAAAATTAAGTTGGCTAAGGATAAACTATCGAGTAAAAAATGACATTTTTGTCACCATTTTATCACCATGTAAATTAGAATTGCATCAAGTATTTTGAAGGTATTGTAATGAAGTTATCAATGTGTACTTCTAAATGAAACAAAAACGGTTCGTTTTGTAACAGGTAAATAATTCAAAACAAAATACTAGATAATGATTGCTGCTGTTGGTTCTTTCATATCCAATAATTCAATTTTTCCCGAAATTTTAAAGTTTAAATAAGAGTATATCCAAAAACGAAGTATACCATTTTATAAAATGGTAATTTAAAAATATATAAACAATCTTCTTTCTTGCAAAACACGAATGTTTTACGTGAAGCTCTCTAAAGATGGGTTTGAATTTTATCTCAGATTTGATACACTTAAGTCACACCCTGCATTTTTATCATAGCTTCAACACTCCATGAGCACCTTGCATTTCATGGAAATTGAAGGCGGCCCCGATCTTGGAATCCGTGGAGAGTCGATAGTTTTTCTCGAAGATTTCAGGATGGAGATGGCATCCTCGAAACAAAGAGAAGCAGCATAACGTTCAATAAAAAGGCTAAATTCGCCTCCTGGGAAGCAGAATTCAAAAATACGGTTTTCAAACCTCAGAAATGGAAGACTATTAGAGATGGCGCGAAGATAAAGCACGTGAAAGGCAATTTTACTACCGAAGCAGGAAAGGATTACTGCTTTTACCTGCTTCTAAAGTTAAACTTGGACGATTTTGAGCAGTTGGAAATTCATTCTAAATTCATGAAAACGATCGACACAGTCGCTCATGCGAAAACTTTCATTTTCGTGTAAAATAAATACAAATCTTTGTGCTAAATTTCAAATAACGGAACGATAAGAACAGTAAACTGCATCTTAGGAACTCTATTTAGCAAAATAAAAAGGGGTTTGTCACCAGTCAAAGTTTTCATGAAGTCCCAATGGCATTAAACAGACGAAAATCAAAGTTTTTTTCCCATTACAAACTTGAAAACCAACCAAAGTAACCTTTTACGCCGAAAATCAGCATAATTAATAATAGTTTTGTAAGTCGATAATATTGTATAACATGACGACAAAGGATATGCATGTAAGGTGTTCAAAAAGATATGAATAACTAATGCTTAAGGCACCAAGTGTGATCGTAAAAGCAACGTTACCACATTAAGTTCAGGAATAAAGGTACAAGTAGTAGGAAATATGTATATGCAGAGTAGGCAAATTAGCGTTATGTGCCTTTCTTCGTAGAGCTTCCACTTTTTTTGATCTCCTATAACGTAAACTAAATCTTTATTCAGATATCCACAAAATAAAGGCTTGTGATGTCTTTCGTACAATACCTACTGCCAAGTTTCGTTTTCGGACACTTGGTTTTCAACAACTGACGAGTGTGACCACCACCTGACCTTTACGCATTCAAAAAAACATGCAAGCCCATTCTTTAGGGAAGAGAAAAGATGCACTTTCCATTACGGACCTTCCAATTCCGCCGCCCAGCAATGACGTTGCCTGAAAGCCTTCCTCTTTATTTGAAAGCCGGATGGGGGGTTGGTGAAAATCCCACTCCAATAATAAACGCGAGGTTTTCATCAAGCGCGAATTCCTCAAAAAATAAATCGATGAGAGTGCACCCCCTTTCGCTGAAATTCAGCTGTGTTTCGATGTACTGTCGTTAGGCGACAAAATGTATGGCGCACAATTTCTGTTGCAATGTGTTTACACAGAAAACGATGGCAAACAGCTGTCGCCATCCGGTGGCCTTTTTGGCGCGCGCACAAACGCTAATAAATCCATGAGGCGCACAAACGTGGCCCACACCGAGAGCCCATTGAACAAGCGAAAAGCTATTTTTCATAAAAGTCTATCCCCGGAAAAAAAATACGCTACTGATACTGTACGTGGAGAGTAACACTGTATAATCGACAAATAGAGGCTGTCGTTGCGTCATTTATAATAGGTACATCCGACCTGGCCATATTTTTTTTGGCCAAAAATGCTAGAATATCGTGTATAAGCCGCTGCCTATATAACCTTTAGGGGTCAGAATTATGGGGAGATTTACCCTTGTCGGATGGTTTCTCGCGACAAGCTGCCCTTTATCAAGGGCTTTACTATAATTTACCCTTAAAGGATATGATCATTTAAATGACGGTGGATCTCGATAGTAATCATCCTTGAATCATTAAATGCAATGCAAATTTGGTTAAGAAAGAAGAATTTAAACTGATCAATTATTTATAGAAGCACTTGAATCAATGTAAAACTGCATAATTACATTTCTCAGTAAACACCGAAAGAAAGATAAGTTAGCTTTACTAAGTGCATGTACAATCTTAAGTACAGTATGGAAAAAGCATAGCCTTTGAAGACCTTTTATGACGTTTCACTGCCAAAGAACATAATAAACACGCCGTACAAAAATAAGCAGAATTTCCATTTGCAGACGAACAAGGATTAATTAGCCGTTTTTGCCATCGCCTAGATATCTTAAAGATAGGTAGGTGCACTCAATGAAAGATTCACTTCATGTTATTAAAGTAAATTAGAGCAGAGCTCCGAATTAAAATCTACATCATGAACAGTAAACAAACTAATTAATGGCAAACAAAATTCATAGTTGATTTTATTAGAAGACATTGAAATGAGTAATGGGAAGCCCGCATCGGGCATAAATGCACAGAACCAAGGCTCGAATACAAGAGAAAGAAAAAGTCGGATCTGATTTGCATTTAGAACGTTGCCAGAGGAGGTAAAGGCTAATTAGCCGTATCCAAGTTTTTCGTTTTCCTACAGAATTCACAGAACGCAGCAGGGAATGGAAGAAATTGGATGGCTACACGTACATTGCCATACAGTATTACAGCGGTACAATATATCGCATATTAATGTAATATGACAGAAACAAAATTAACAAAGTGGTATTCCAAAGAATAAAAAGGCTATTAAGAAAATGTATGATATGGAATAAATGGATAGTTAGTAGTTAACTATTTCTTGTTCTGATTTGAGCAATTGCTTTACATTCATCCAAAAAATCATGAGTAAAGGCGGTTCTAAAATATCGCTGCTGATATTGTTAGTTTCAGTTATTCATAGCCAGGACCAGATAAATCATCGTGTGACGCCAAAGTGACACCAGTTTCTTTCCCGCTGCTGCAACAGCGACTACCCGTCACTGGTTTAGTTTTAGCGGCGAGAAAGACGTCACAAGGTGGCGTACCCGGTCCCGTTTACGGGTAGCTGGAACTATCAAAAGGGGCATATTTAAAATCTCCTTTAAAAAAATTCTATATAGATGCTTGCATAGGCGAGTTTTTCTCTTAATTATCAGTGGCATAGGAAGTCATCCCTGGACCACCCCCATTACTGGACCTCTTCTCCAATTTTCTAAGTTTTAGAATTCAACTTTCGGGATCAATTTACATTAAAAAAGGTTAGCGTGGCGAAATCGGTCCAGAAATGGAGGCGGTTTAGAGATGACCTTCCATACTACTCTTACCATTAATAACAAAAATTGCAGTGATTGGCGACCTGAGCGTCCGTTGCAAAGTCAAACAGTGACCAAACATTCTGCAGAGAAGATTTGGAGACTTAAAATTTCGGATTAGGAAGGGAACCTTGCCGTTAGCCCCGGTAAGAGCAATCGATTTCAGCATCATTACACTTTCAACGCAAGCATTACTCAAAATCTGCGCGTTCGAGCGCCTGAGCCTACGAATGCTCGGCTGAATTTCTTCAAAGTGGGCTCACTTCAATGATATAAATCAATCGGAGCATCTGCCCATCTGTGTACCGCCACCATCCATCTTTATTTAGGTCCTTGCGCGTTCCATGCGCAAGGTGCCTCCGCCGTCGTTGAAACATTCCTACTCGGAATTAATGAGAGATTTTAGCGTCTGAAAAAAAAATCGTCGTGGGCGGGGGATTTTCCCTGGCTTACAAAAACGGGCCAGCAGCATGTCGAGTCTTGAGCAGCTCTGTTCTTTAGTCAATTTAAATCCGCGATTCATTTATAATGACGTGTGGTACAACAGCAGATGTTTGCGCTCTCCGCGAGCAACATTACACGCCGATTTCAGTCATATCATTCTATTTTAAATTTATTCACGGCCCTAAATATCTACCAATGAACAGTTTGCTTCTGCGTGCGTCAGAATGATTAGTCGGAAGAGAGGTCAAGAAATGACGCCATACAGCGATGTATCCTAATGCTAATAATTTAAGAAAATAAGAAAAGGTGTTCGGATCACATTGCTCACACAATAATTCTAATAAACGTATTTAAATTATTGATCCTTTTTGTTGAATGCCTTTAGGCGAATTGCACAACTAAATGACAACTGTTAAACAGTAGCTAACCTTTGCTAGATTCATATTTTTAATGCACCGCCACACACATAGCTGGCATCTAAGCTTGTGGTAGAGCATTGACAAATACGGATATAGAAAAGGTTAGCTACTGACGTATCACAATTGTTATGTTAGTGTGCAGCCCGCCTTAGTTGCTGTAATACCTGCCAAAGAACAGCCTTAGAGCTACTAAAAATTAAATTCAGCAATTGCGTTTGTCAACTCAAAAGAGATGGAAACGACTTGATAAATTTGGCACAAGGATTATATCTTCTCATTCTTGTGTCACCTGGCATTTCATTGCTCTTAATGGAGTTCTGATGGGGATTAAATTGAAATTTGAACGTTGAACTTTACTCTTTTAGAATCACATTTGCTTTGCATGTCTCTTTTTAAAGGAGAGAGATGCGCTAACTTGCAAGTTGGGGTAGGATTTGGCCCACAATTCCTAAAAAAACAACACACAAAGGTGAAATATTCTTTAGCATTTTAAGGAGGTAATGAATATTCCCTTTAAAAATCTGGCGAGGGTAAAGATCTAAACTGTAAAAGAACACAATTCTGGACTTTATATTATGAATATCTACCCATTTCTTGATTTTAAATGCAAAATAATGTTCTATTTTTAGTATATAAATTGTGAAAAATATAGTGTTCCATCAATTACATTTAGCAACTTGAGCAACGTGACTTTAATCAAGAATTTCTTCTGGCCTGGTAAAGCCTGGTAATAGTCATGTTATAAAAGTAAAAACCGAAAAATCAACAAGTTACGTTATTAACACGTAAGTGTTCATGAGGCCATGAAAGCATTGTTTAATTCCACGTCATATTGCTTTACTAAGTTTGTTAATATTTATTGGACGAGTCTATTTAAAATTTATTTTAAATACATTTATCCCTTGAATAAACAAACGCATTTTGTCATCCTTAATTCTTTATTTACAAGAATAGGTTAAAATACTACAATTTATATCATGATTCAAAGTTTCACTAATAGAGTAGGCCTATTCAATATACATATAAGTTTTGAATTCGAAACTCTTTTTAACAATTAATTTTATCAAAACAGAAATAATTTAATCTGATAAAACAGCGTGTGCTTGTATTAACTTGAAGTCAAATTAATAATTAAAATTAGCTTTTTCTGTTTTTGAAATTGAATCAATTCCAGAAAAGAATGTCGTTTGATGCATGGTTTCAAACAAACTTCAAACGGGACTATTTATTACATAAAGCCATCTTATAGGAAAAAACTGAAATATTGCGATTATTTATACACGATAACTAATGGAAATTCCTGCGGTGCGTGTTGTCATAAAAACGTTTTTGGTTGTAGCTTATGTCAAATGTCCAGCTTTTCAAATCTACTGTGCATAATATAGGCCTACGTTATTGAAATGTGATACTGTTTTTAGAATGACTATATTCGAACAATCTGTTGTTAACAAGTGTAATTCAGTTAGGCTCCGAGGTTTACTAGAAAGCATAGATCTATTAAAATATTTTTACAATCGCACAGAAAATAATTACTTTATATATGAAAATGCCTGAAACTTCCCCAGCGAAAAAACCCCTTAAAAAGTGTTCTTAATAAAAAAATGTAAATTAAATTAAATTGCAATGTCTGAAAAGCAAAATTAACGTGCTGACCCGTGCACTGGAGATTACTCAGGTTAGCATACGTTTAATAAGTGATTAAAACGGTATTAGGTTGAAACCGACTTTTCTAAATACATGAATTCCTTATTTAGAATTACCACAAAAGAATCTTTTCATTAAACCCCTTGTTAAAAATTTTATTGGAAATGAGAAAAAGGAAACTTAATCAGTTTGAATAACAGCCTGTGGGAGTTCATCATTGTGGCCAGAAAATTTCCGAAATCACCAAATTCACCATCATTGCAAACAAGTACATGAACTTATATCAACCACATTCAAATAAAACTGCGGTGGGAAGGTACATGTTCGTTTTGGACGGCTTACTGTATAATTAGTCGCGTCGAAGTTCGACATACTTACATGTAAAGAAACTCGTTTTGCTTACAAACATTCACCTTAAGCACGTAATAAAACAACTATTCAAAGCCAGTAACAGAGGAGAAAAATTCCGGACGATGTGCAATTTATCAAATCATGGTGCACTCGGCCCTTAATGGTTATGGAAACGTTCATTAGGGCAATCTTTCTTCATCAATTTTTTGCAGCGCTATTTGCTTAAGTTATGTTCACTCTGACATAGGATTATTGATAATCATCGCTTTCTTAATTTATTTGCCATGCGAAGTACACCGAATGCCAACAAATACTTTCGTAACAATTAAGATCCAAACGTAACGGTCTGATTACAATTGAAATTTGCCACTCAAGTTTACGAGCCATCAAGATGGAATTTTTAAATAACGAGAAAGTGAAACCCTACGTTAGGTCATTACGTTCCACCAGAAACGTCTGCTACAAACGTCATGCAGCGTGAAGGTGCAAACCGAAACTCGATTACGATATGATATATGTCCGCATTTCTATTGTTAAAAGTGCTTTTCATGATGCACTAATCTCGCAGCTTTATTCGATTAGTGTAGCATAGTCGATGTCAGAAAGAACTGCATTATTCATGAAAACTCAATTGAGTCCACTTGAAATTTAATCCCTGTTAATAACGTTATGACTGACGTCGACGTCGCCTTACGTTCGGTTCTCAGTTTTCCTTCCCACACAGAAAATGAGGCACAAAAAAAGGAAAACTGCACAGAATCTGATAACGATAACGTCTAATTCAACCCAACAAAACAGAATTTTACCAGCAAAATAACGTAATGTAAATCCTACCAGAACTTCGAGATTACTGTATAAATGAATAAAAGGTATCGAGTAGCAGCGTTTGCGTCAAACAGCATTTCCGCAGCGAAAAAATCAATTGCAATGCTATGGTGGCCATTTTGTTTTTCTCTTACACGCACCAGCGCTGCCACCATCTCGCCTTAAATGCGTGCAGCCTAATGCCGGGCTTTAATTATTTGATCAATGGTTAGTTTGTGCTGTTTACCACAACATAAATTCCGCACATACCAATAATTGGTTCGCGACAAAAGACCATTTTTACCTATAAAATATCAAGGGCGAAGTAATTATCCCAATCATCCGGAAGGATGTGAAGGGATAATTTTCTGTCGTTGCTCGAAGCCATTGCGCTATCCTTAATTAAATGAATATTGCTCAAGCTATACGTGACATTAAGATACAATCATATTGCGCAATATCAGATGCCGCGTGCCAGCACTAAAATGTTTTCGATCATGACATACTTGTATGCCAACGTTGACAGCACTGCGCAACGCTAGAACTTTGATTCCCTCATGGACAGAATTCTCGATGGAGATACCCAGCGCAAAATTAAGAATAAACTATTGCAAAGAGCTATACAAACACTGTGCGTACACAGAATGTGTAAGCCTGGCCATAACAAGAAATAGTGGCTAACGCAGTGCTATAGAAGGAACGGTGTGTGTGTGTGTGGAGTAGTTAAACGGATGAGCGCTTTACATGCATTTTTGGCGAAATTTGGCAATGAAAGCAACTTAAATTGAAGACCAGTTTGATTTTACTGGATTTGTCTGACTGGCAAGGCTTGTTATGATAAAGTGACAGTAAATGGAAGCAATGTGCCCCATGATTGGACCATAAAGAAAATGTCTCAAATTGGAATATATGTACAGTATTTTACGGTATTACTTGAATAAAACATCCATAGAATACTTTTACTACAAATCAATGTAAGCATACTTGTACGCATACATTAAATACTTGCGCTAAACAAAAAATCTCAGCACAATCACTGTTTCGTGCTTTCCTACGGTAGCATGAACCTTTCTTAAATTTGGCTACTTATTTTGCATTTTCTCATGAAGTTAATGCAGGGATCCCACCAACATTGAGTTCTCAACCTCCTTGAGTTTTCCAAGATTTTATACAAAAATTTTCCTACTATCAAAAATCAAAAATGTTTATCAAATAAAATGAATACAAAATTGACCAATTACTGTACTTTTTATACACTACTTCAAACATTGAAGTGTGCTATGGTAAATAGGGAATTTCCTAGTATTGCATAAATGTGACTAGATACATGTATGCCCTCTTTTAAGCAATATCGTAAACAATAAATCATTTAGGTTTATGGTAATTAAAGTCTGGCATTTTATCTGATGTAGATCTGCATACAAATTTCAAATTTCTTTGACTTTTACATGTTCCTATCTCCCTAACAATTCCAGGTTTCCATATCAGTAAGTGCTCTGCCACTGCAACAAATGTAAATCAATGACTGTTGTAAAATGCACTGTATTAATACTGTTGATTTAAAACACTTGACCGTTTAAAAGGTAAGTATGGACAGAAGCTTGAAGTACTTAATTGTGTAATTGTAAAAATTGGACCTGTGGTAAAAAAAATTCATGAAAAAAAATCTCAACTATGAGAATATGCCCAAGCTCCGTTGACAATAATAATGAAGACTGGATCAATCTTCCGCATTCTAAATGGAATTACTGCGTTCCTTACAAATGTGGAAGAATACGACGCCAGCAACACTTTTTATTCACACAGCATATTTTCGTGTCCGTAAAGAGTCACGCACGAATGCTTATACAGCGTACATTGTATTTTTTTTACAAAACAAGCAAATTCAACCTGAAAAATTCGCAAGGTGGCACTTGAAGCAACTTCGAGGATCCGCATCCAAAACCCGAATATCTACTCGCTCAGCCCCTATTGTTTCGAGTAACCTTTCAAATGACAGACATGCCATTGGGTATCAGCTTATGGATCAGACGGAAGCAGTGAAATGCGCCGGCATTACATTAGGCCTCCATCATCCCCATTAGCATCCCTAATGAAGAAAATCCCTTTGTTATTGAAAGCCACCTCTGCGAGAGATAAAATTGTTCAGCGTGTTCAATTGATTTTGGCTAAACGGGAAAGTCGAACCCACACAGAACGATGAGAGCAACTATAGATGGTGCGGGGGATCGAACCCGCCGAAGAACTCTACCCTCGTCTCGGCGGGTTCGTATCCATCCCCGAACGGAAAGACTGCAGTTGCGCGCTGACCTAGGGAAGACAGTCCAAACGCGATTAATTAAGGCGACATTTAATTTTAACGTCGAGCAATTAATAGCAAACGTGGCTTGGTTAGAAGTCGGCGGCATTAACCCCATTGGGGCGAGCGAAAAAGGCGTTGGGATTCCCGTAATCAAACTAATTAATTACAGCCCACATCGAGCAATAATTAATGACGGCAAATGTGCATCTTTTAATTAATAAATCCATTATTTGGACTGACGCACGACTAAAGTCCAAAAATTAAACGAGATCCAATTTTAGATTAGCTCCATAAGCACACGAGTGGAGTCATGAATACTAATTGAAGGCGTGTGAGGGTTGCCCCAAAAAATGATGATGCGAGTTTGCGGGGCCTGTGTCTTATTGTCTAAGAATGATGACTACGCATTTTGTTACCATCCTTAAACCTATTAAAATATGAAACCGATTATGTTTCGGTTTAAAATTTCTGCAATATTGTCGTTTGGAAAGCAGTTGTCACTGGTTAATATCATGTGATTTAAGTAGTATGCTGTTTTTGCTTCTTATATTATTATATGCGATTTTCTACTAAAGAATCACGATGATTCACACTTCCTTTAAGCAAATGCAATACATGACAATATAAATATATTTTTTAATATTTAATAGAAGTTACTGTATTATATTTTCTAGTTGTGGACATATAGAGATGTATATGACCATATCTGTAAATATGTTGACTTGTATGGCTATATCTAAGTAAAAACATAAGACCTACGTTGAATGATTTTTTTTGGCAGTTTTGCACAGTAGCCTACATAAGTATATGCGAACACATATACATGTATTTATATATACATCGAAAAACATACATAAAGACATATAGAGGTCCATTTGTAACCATACATCGAGTAAGTCATACGTGTATATGTCCATACTTGGCCAATATTTACTTTTTCCACTTGGGTAACCATCGAGATGACAGAACGTGTGCTACTGTAACTCCAAACCTATTCGGATCATGCATGTTATTGGTACTAATTTTGCATTCCATTAATCGTAGGAATACCATACCAACGCATATTCATGGCTTCAATTTAGTAATAATGCTCATAACTAACCGCCCAGAAAAGGTAACTCAATATACTGGGTGTGGAAAGCTCACCTTGGTATAACATGGCATCTCTTTGCTGACAGTAAGCTCTTTCATTGAACACGTTTGCGACACACATGAATGTAATGTGGATTTTAGAAAACACCGTGCAATAAATATAGAGAATAATTCATATAGCAAAATGTCAGATACATAGTGGAACTTCCTTAATCTTACTTTGTTGAAGTTGGCGAAGAATGGCATTCTTGCGCAGCTTCCGGAACTCGCAAAAGTTTTCTCCATTATCTAGGGGTTCTACGCAAGACTCATTTCTTTTGATGGACCCTCTACACGGCTCCCATCATTTGCTCTTCATAATTTGGCGAAGATATCGGTTGGATCTTTGGGTTCATTGTTAATTGCCTTAGCACTCTGCTCAGCAAAGTTAGCATCGATAGAGCAGGAGTTGGACGGGCATCGGACAAGATTCAGATGTACCATTTAGATGGGAAATCCCGCGGGACTGGTCATCGAATTGAATTGGCAATCAAAGTCGCCGAAGGGGACGATTTCATATCTCTGTTGTTGGACTTTTTTTGCGATTTCAAAGGCAACAAATCCTGGGAGACGACAGCGAAGAAAAGGGCACGCATTTGGGGGCGGCAACGGGAGCGCCGTGCTAAAAAAAGCGCACGGCCTACAAATCGCAACCAGGCCGCAGTTGCCGTGGCAACGGCGTCGGAGGCTAGAAGCTGCGGCGTCTTTTTCCTCCGTTGTCTTTCTGACGTCACGGCTAATGGCTTTCCGATAATTCTCCCTTCGTGTCTGCGCTTTTCTATTATTCAACGATGTGATTAACAAAAGGATGAAATTGGGAAATTTGCTTCACTGAGTAAATTAGCCTAATTGAGCGCGCGCGCCGCCTGGGGGAGGACGCGAACCCATTTGCCGCTAATTGAGGCATGGGTCGCCCAAAACGTGACCCCAGGCAGTTCCCACCCGTTCTTACATGA
>JAQIXS010001455.1:0-29989 GCA_034700785.1 Rossiulus vilnensis | reverse complement strand
CAAATCATTGTTTTATGTACTCCCTGTATTCATTCACCGTCAATATCATCCAGTTTGCTTAACTATTTTATAGAAAAGCTTGAATATTTCAGCGATTTTAAGGATCATTGAGGGACCATCCATCTATGCATTGCAAAGTGAAGTTTCAAGCTTCCACAATGATAAATACATTTTATAGACATCGTTTATGGATGATGCTTACATTTATATCGTAGCGCCTAGCAGAAGCGCCTTAGTTTCAATTCGAAGGTTGGGCTTCAGGCAATTTATGATGACTTCGGAATGAAATCAATAAATGCATACATTTTTCACTTAGTGGATACTAATTATAGAGTGCACTAATATTTGTAGAACGCAAAGTGAGCGTTCGCATTAGCATATATTGGTTGTTAATTCGAGCCAACGATTACCATTGAAAATTCTGAGTGGGCTATCATAGCACGTATCAGCACTAAGCAAGCACTAAGTATGGTTAATTAAAAGTCTTCCTTTAATTAAAGAACAAATGGACATGGGAGAACTTGAGGAACCTTCAATGGGTAGACGAGCGTTCAAAGACGTCCACAAGGCTAAGCGAAAGCGAGCTGCTCCATTTACACCGTTGGAAAGGCGACTGCTTCTGCACCTCGTCAACAAGTATAAAGACATATTGGAGTCAAAAAAATCGGACACTGCTACAATTCTCAATAAAAAGTTGACTTGGGAACAGCTGTCAAGAGAATTCTGTGCCGAACCATACACATGTTCCAGGCCTGCTAGCAAGCTAAAAAAGTATTGGGAAAATGTCAAGAATGGAGCTAAAGATGGGGTAAGGCGTACGTGCACGCCCTTTTTTTGCTATGTGACCGCGGTTTTAGACTAAAATTTTACAAATGAAATTGTCTGTATTGAAAGGTGACAGCAGTTAGAGGAAGAAGACGAGCTGGTGGGAGACCATTATTAGTGCGTGAAATTTCGCCTGAAGCTGATCTATTTAATGCAATGATTCCAACCCAAATGCATTCCTTGGATAATCCATACTATTCCGATGCAGGTATTATTATGATGCGCTTCCTGGGACGTTGCCAATGCACGTTTCTTTCCATTGCTAATTAAAACCATATAAATTACTGAACCAGGTCCTGCAAATCAAGACAAAAATGGTGACTTTCCAATTAAAATGGAATCTGCGATTGATGATGACAACACCGATTCCAATGGTGCAATATTTCCAGAGATCGTTCACTGTGATGAGGATTCAATTCCTTGCGCAGTCGGCATAGCTTCCGAAGCCCAAAGGCATTGCAGAATGCAAGATTCCGGTATATAAGAAAATATAATTAATTATAGATCCGAAAAAATTGTATGCTTGAAACCCATTGTTATTTAAACTACTGCCCCTGCCTCCACCCCTTCAGATTAATTGAAAATTCTGGCTGCTAATATTTTAAATATACCGTTACTATTGCAGGTGATAACACTAATAAAAGGTGGCCAGGTTCAGAAAAAAAGAAAGACCAATCTCGGCCATATCTACTGGAACTTGAACAAGAAGAGCGTATATTGAGGATGAAACTTTTGTGCAAACAGTTGGAAACTGAAGAAATTAATTACAAAATAGCAACGAGGAAATTACAGCTAATGGAAGAAGAACACCATAACAGGGTAACGTTGTTAAAAGCACAAATAGCCCACCTTGATTATAATAATGATGTTGCTTGAGTCATGTCTATTTATCATAATTATCAAATATTTTATTGAATCAGCCATTGCTCTAAGATCTTAGGGCATCTTGGATGCCATCTATCTTATAAATGCATTTTGTCAGGTATGTGTGGACATTGTTAAAATTTTGCGCTTAATAGATAATGTGACATTTGCAATGCCTATCTGCATTTAATGAACGATGTCCAAATAAATATGGTGTTTATTGATGTTGACTATTAATCGATTCTAGTTTATCAAGAAACCTTATTCCATGTCCAAATATAGTTCAGTGCATCTGTGTTCAGAAACTGCTTGTTATTCGTTGTACATCTCCAGTATATAAAGAAAAATAAATTTTATGAATTAAGTAATATATATATACCAGATTTTCTTACTTTCCTCAAGGGTTTCAGAACTGCCAAAACTCATGACTCAAATCACATTAGATTTATCTACCAAAGAAGGAAATATCATGAAACATCTGACTATCTAATTCATATCAAAGTTTGTAACCTTCCAACAAAATCATATCTGAACTTTTAAAGAATATTTACCTTTCTGTAGATTTGCATTCAAAATCGTCTTTAGGATCTTACAACTAACACTACACAACTAATGGAAATTAAAGAAAAATGTGTATGCATGAATAATTGATCCAATTTATAGTTATTTATATGATAATTAGTCCAATTTACTTAATATTCACATGTCCTTGGTTTTTTGGTGTTGAAACAAGATATTGCTATCCCAGCAAGTCACATTTTTCCGATTCCCTCTAGAAACCAATTTCTATGGGGTAACAAAGATAAAATAAATAAAAATTTATTTATTTGTATACATGAATTAAATCCTGTTTAGAAAATTGTCCCAAAAAATATACATTTTTTGACTATGCTAAGCTAATAAATATACAAACAGAAAATGATATCGTTAAAACAATTTACATGTAGTGAGTTACAATCCAAGACTCCAACAAAAATAAACAAACAGATAAATATTACAGCACACGAGTAGACACAAATTCAAAGTTTAGAAAATGTCAAGCCATGAAATGCATCAAATTGACAGTAAAAATTATTTACCAGAGTACAAAATTGAAAATAATTTGGGTAATTACAACTCCCGATGTATGACGTGATCCTTAATTGATTCAATGTTACTTAAGTTGGTCCACCAATGCATCAAGAACTTGTCCACAATTAATCTAAACCATGGAGTAATGGGGATGTTTTCTTTATCGAGATTAGCTGAGGGAAAAAAATCGCTTCTAAATAAAAAAAAATGTCCATAAAAACACTATGCACCCAAACAAATAATGTACATACCTAAGAAACTTGGAAACTCACTCTGAGCTACAGAACAGTAATGTTTCACTTCACTTGGATTGATGTTCACAGTGACATTGGCCTTAAGAAGCAGTATATAGTCCATTTCATGCTCACCCCATTGGTCATTATAAGGAAACCAATAGTGAATGCGAGTAATGTAATGAAACTTTTCTAGAGGAATCTGTTGATAAAGAAACAATGCTATTAATGCATATAAGTGGCATATCCTAATTATACTGTGACTAATGACTAAAAATATAAGTATAATAATAAAAGAAGACGGAAGGTGGGGTGACCTGCTCTTTGGGAATCCCAAGCTCAATTTCGAGTCTGCGTTGAGCAGCTCTTTTGACCCCAACAGCATTCTCCAATTCCATCTCATCGGGTGTATATAATGGATGGCTGCAACAGGTGTTAGTATAGTAGCCTGTAAGCAGGCCACAAAATCAAAATGTTTAAAATCAAACTGAAGGTAATTTACTACTAAATAGATGGCAATAAAAATTGCTTATACCTGGAAATGTAATTTTTGCCATTGACCTTTGCTGCAGTAACAACTTTCCATCCAAATCGAAAAGAAAAACACTAAACGCTCTGTGGAGAATGCCTTAAAAAAAGACATTAAGAACGATTTGATAAATTCATGGACAAAAATGATAAGTAGGCAGTGTTCATGACTAAAAATTCTTAAACAAATGAAAAACACTTCAGTGCAATATTCCAATAAAATAAAATATTCTAGGAACCTTTTGAATCGTTAGTTAATAGATGGCAGGCTTTTTTTGTTTCCATTCCAACAGGACAATCCAGGTTATCCACAACAATACAAGGCTCATTCATCAACTCCAGTTGATGAGAATCTAACTGCGCCATGTTTAAAACTGACCATCGATGGGGGTTTGAATGAAAGTTTCTCTTCAGAGAGAAGTCAGTGTATTCGTTTGGCGTTCTACCCAAATTCCACCTTAACGCAAGGCTCTCAATTACAGATTCCACTTTAGTAGCATGATGAAATTTATTCATCACAGATAAGCGTAGAACACATTTATGCCACATTTTTGAGAGCTATAACAGATAAATAAGACATACATGTAAAAAGATAAATAAAGTCCTTGGGAAAATTATTTTCCAAATTCTTCGTTATATCAAAAGCATAACGTTACCCTTGAATTTATTTTTATTGTTCCCAATAACATATCCCAATTAAATTTTTACACACCTATTCGCATTAGTCACAGAATATCAATTAATAGAATAAAAATAAATTTTACGAAGGAGTACCGTATTATTTGCAACTGGTAAATGATGAACAAGTGGGTCCAAATACACGTCAACTACAGTCGACCCAACAAATACGTTCTAGATATTCAAATAATACTGTTACACGTGTATTATGCAGTTTCCTTGTGTTAATTTTAAAAACCGTATAGTCAAATGCATATCTTGCAAATATGCCTGAATAAAATTAACTAATAACCTTCAGAAACTTTGTTCACGTCATGCCTTTCGATTTCTAATTCCAATTTTACATGCAGACGAATTGAGCAAAATACTACAGAGTCCCGAATCGGTCTTCACAAATAGCTCGCTAAACTACATCCTTCTTGTTTTGTAGACGTACATTACGCAGCAAGCCTAAAAAACCCATGTTTATGTGATACATAAATTTTGATAATACGGACGTTAACAACATTATTGGTTCCGAAGAAATGCTTTCATCAAATTGCATAGGCAGACAAAATTGCAGGATTCACGTCAAAGTTTCCGTATCAATGCTTTACCAATAATGCACTGGCGCGGACCATAAATTAAAATAGCAATGAAATCAATTCAATTTGTCACCTAGTGTAGTGTCAACAACTGCGCACGTGGTCAATAAATATCAAAAAGAAATGAAATGTTGACTGCTAGTGCATCAGGTATCCAGAGGCTTTTGGCTGTTTCTGGCTACGCTGGACGTAAAAATGATATTGTTTACTATAAGTGCGAGCAAAGGGCAGATTCCAAAGTGGTGTTTTTCGGTGGAGATGTGCAGGTACACGCAACTCCATGCATGCATTTACACTTTACGTTTTTTTTTTTTTTTAATTCAAACCTTTCCTTGATTATAGAAAAAATTGCTAAGTTTTTGTTCTCTTACCAAGATGAATAATCTTTTATGTAATCTTCCGGAGGCCTGTCCATGAAGGCCATTTCATGTTAAAGAAAAAATGCATTGCAATCACATTATATCGACATAGTAACTCAAATGCATAGCAACTGTGATCACGCGCACCTAGATCATTGCAATAAGTAGCCAATTAAATGCATGTACAATTATATAATTTGTACGTGCATTAGATTTATGATCGTTATTTTTTTCCCCATGCAAGTTCTTCGCCCAAAGCGTTTACTTCTTCGAACATCATCATATTTATTCTTATATAACATGTCCAAATCAAACCCCTGACGTACATGTAAAACGTACTGAATCTCTTTCCGATCCAATCTTACACTCTTATAAGCCTCTAATAAATAGGTAAATTTTAATTTCCCTTCCCTATTTATGCGCAGCATTTATTTGCTGGCAGTCAAATACTGATGAGAAACTTCCAAAATGAAACCCTAGAAAACTCATTTTCTTTTATTTATTGTTTTTTTCATATTATACAAGCCGAACAATAATTTGCATATACGTGCACAAGGTTCATAATAAAATTACTGAAAACAGATTATGGAGTAAACATTATGAAATATCAATTTCCGAGAAAAAGAAACCCATGTGACACAATCCTGTATTTTTGTGCATGTAGGATTACCCAGAAAACATGCTCACCCACAGAGACAATCACAGATACGTGAAGTGGAACCTACAAGCCGTTGCCACCACACTAAAGGATGCATTTCCACAGAGTGACATTATGGTCGTTAGGCCATCTCGGATGTACTTACGGACATTTAGTTGTTACGATAACTTTGTTGAAAGTGACCAGACTGGGGCACCTCGTCACTCGTCTGGATGGGGCGCTGGCAGGCACTTGATGGAGCTTGTGCGAAATGCAATGAAAACGATAGAAAAATCCAGTTCTGATGAATGTAAATCGAGTGATTTAAGGAAAACTTCCCCAGCTGAAGATGTTGTTCAGCTTCCAATCATTCTGATCGGATTCAGCAAGGGCTGTGTGGTGCTTAACCAGCTGGTCCACGAATTTCACTCGGAACCCCAGCAAGCTGAAATAAAGGAATTAATATCTCAAATTAAAACGATTTATTGGTTGGACGGAGGACATGCGGGTGGATCAAACGTGTGGATCACCAAACCAGCCATTTTACAAACACTGGCAAACACTGGTATTTATATATACATAATTTTTTTCCAGTTTTGCAAAAAAAAATAGCTTTTTTTGTACTATATGTTGAAATGGCCTGTTTATGCAATGTCGTTTCTTAACAATGCATGAAATGTGAAATATTAGACACTGTAACCTATGTGTGTTCCTTTTTAATGGAACATTTAGGACAGTCGTGCATGTTTATTTTCTTAAATAAATTATAACTGGCAATATATAATTTGAAAAGGCCTGCAAGATTTCCGGCATGCTGTAGTAGTTAATTAACAATTTGCATGCATAGAAAACCGGATAGCTTTCGATGTTTTTTAAACTCTTAAAGCCAGCTGCATATTTTCAACTCGTTTATTGCAGGAATTGCCCTTCGTGTCCATGTCACGCCATACCAAATGGAAGACGATCAAAGACCATGGATACGGCGCGAAGAGAAAATATTCACAGAAAACTTACGCAAAATGCATGCGCCCATAACTCGTGTGCTGCAATTTGATGGTGAAACGCCATCAATTGAGCTTCATTTCAAACTACTTGAGCAGTTTTATCAAGTCAAATGAACACAACTTGTCTTATTCCATAACATCGAGCAATTTATTTTGTAAAATCACTACTGTACTTGTTTATCAGAGAATTAAATGAATTCGCTGGAATTTATACATGTCGTAAACAAAAAAAAGTGAGAAACAAAAAAAGTCATGAAAAGATTATGGTCAAAAAGGGCAACTTTGCGCTTGGTGAGAAAACCGACATTTATAATTATCCTATTTTCGCCAAATAAAACTAATAAAGTAATCAGTCCTGATTAAAAAGATTTTATGCCCTTTTTACGTTCATGCGAATGAATACATTTACCCAATCAGGTCACTTTCCAAAATATATTAAGGATTCACTGCTTCTTGCTTCTGTTTGAATTGAAAAACAAATTAATCGCCTTTTAAAGCCCGAATAAGGGATTTAATTTCAAACGTGAGCGTGCGAAACTTTAAATCATATAAATGTAAATTATTGATAGGAAAAATGAAAGTTAATTTTTAATCTAAGTCTCTTGCGCCTTAAAATCTGCAATGTAAGCACATGGAACCGTTTTGTTTCACTGTATCATTTTTGAAACTCGCACCATTTTGGTTATGAAGGTTAGTTTTTACGTGATGTTAAACGTGACAATCTATTTACGCATGTTTTCACGTGCATAGGTGAACAATAGAGTAAAATAAAAATGGTTAAGGTTTCTTGAACGCTTTCTTATATTTCCGCATAATCCACCCATTATTACAGCCATTTGCAATATCATATGGTACAACTAAAAAAAGCACGTTTTTCAGAAACTATTAAAACTTGTTTATGAACGATAAGGAGTGACACAATTGCCCAACTAACAAATTACGAATTTACGCTATTTTATATTTTAATAATTTATAAAAGAACGTGTGTTGACCAATAGGACAACTGTAGGCCGCTTACTGAGTAAAGCTTTCTAGAAACAAATAAGGAAAGTGTGTTCCTCCTAAGTAAATCCTGGGTGTGCTAATAACTTATGTGAATGTACTGATGTCATGACGTAATCATGACAGCGTATGTCACGACATGTGTCTGACACATGACAAGTTGTAAAAAAATCCCTTTCTCCAAGAGGGCTGTGGATAATCGGGGACGGTAAAAGTCGGTCAAAAGAAAGTTGCGATCTCTCAGAATATTGCGTTTTTTTGTGTTTACTTCAATTGAGCTCAGTTTGTGGCGACGGGTTGTAAAAAGTGGTGAACTGTTTGTTTTGGAGGTCGTCAACTTCAAAACTCCATAGCTACAGCGCTTATAAATGTATGTCTAAAAATTCCTTTCCACTAAATACTTGATTGGAAAAAGTCTGTAATAAATTTCTTCTCAGTGTTACTTATAAATGGGAATTTCACTCCAAATATGGCTTAATGTACACGTATATCTCACTTGACATCACCGGTAAGCCTGAAGAAAACGTGAAATTGTCAAGGTATGCAAGCAATCGAAACCAAATGGAAAATTAAGGATTTTAAACCTTCCCAACATTGTACAGATTGATAAACGGAGAATTAATGATTCACTGCAGGCAGCAATGTTGGTATTTTGTTTACGATAAAAGAAAAGCATCTGGAATAAAATTTCCATTAGGTTATTTTTAGAAATACTGTAACTGGCAAAACCTACGCCCATCGTTTTGCAGGACCACGCGTACCCCGCGGCAGATTTTAGCCAAAAATAACCAAAACAACAACAACAGTTTCTGAACTCCTTGTGATCTTAGACGTGAACCCCAAAATATTCCATTGAACGTGATAAACAAAACGTAAACAAGTACGTCAGGTGAGTGACGCCGAGATGACCGAGGCTAAACATCTCCACGATATGCACATGAACCCTAATGGAACTAAACGCTAATTGTCTTTCAAAAAACGAAACACTGACGTTTGAGTAATTAATAATAGAACTATTTTGTTAGAATGTTTTCCAAGGACAAAAGAAACAATACATAAAAAATTATTTTTATGTACCGGTTTTCCTATAAATGTGTTCCAGATTAACTGAATAGGATTTCGTTCATGTACATTTTTACTGTAGTTCTGCAGTGAAGCCCACTACCTTTAAAAATAGAAAATACGTGCATAAAAAAACTATTGAAAAAAAGCTTAAAACATTTCTCGCCAAATTTATTTTGGTAAAAAACCTACAACAAAACAATTTGTCGACTTTTCCCCGTAAATCAAATCTCCCAGAATTAAATTCATGGTATGAAATTATAAAGAAATTCAATTTTTTTTGGGAAGAATATAGTAGAGAATACATGTCTAGGCATATATGCAGTTATGGGGGAAAAGTTTGCAAATTTAACGTCTGTGATAAGAATTTTGTAATATTTTTAATGGTTATGAAGGCATTTTCGAATCTGGGTTTTGAAAAAAATTTTCCACATAAATGCTAAAAACAATAGGGGCCAAAACACTTTGTTCCAATGGCCTTTATACCTTAGCAGTAAATTGTTGGAAAACAAGGAACTCTTCCAAGTTCCAATCCCACTAAATTATTGGGCCCCTCAATGACATCAGTCAAACATTTTCCATGGCCAAATTGTAATACATTTTTAAAACATGTACTACAAATAGCCAAATTGTAATACATGACGCGTTCAGAGCAATTACAATTTTTTAGTTTCTTTTAAATATCGAGGGTATCTCAGTAAATACGCGTCAGTCTCTCAAAACAAAAAGTTTAATTGGCGCAGCTGTCGTTGGAATCATTATTCATTCAAATTTCAATCCTCACATTTTTATTAGCAGCAACGGCACTCCAATGGTATTTCCGAAAGAAAAAAACAAAGAGTAAAAAAGAGAAGGCTGGAAGATGGAAACTTACAAAATGACCGGGAGTGTGAACAGTGACGCACGTGTTAAACGGGTTTGATAAGAAAACGTTGATTGGAATAACGGTGACCAACATGTATAAAAACCCACCTCCTAGTCGGGCATCCCAATCAAAATACTTCTTGCAGCCACATAAAGCGGCTGTGCATTTCTGATAGAGGTCACGAAGAATCAAATTAGCAGAACTGACGAAAATGCTCACAGCCATCCTCATAGGTGTCTTTGGCGCACTGGCAGCCACGTTCGCTGCCATTCTGTATTTCTGGCGCAATCAGCTGGCGACAACTGACAGCGACAAGAAATGCGTGTTCATCACCGGGACAGACTCTGGGTTCGGCAGGAAGCTGGCGTTGGCCCTCGATAAGCTCGGGGTGAAAGTGTACGCCGGATGTTTCACTGAAAACGGCATGAACTCGCTGAAGGAGGAATCCACCGGCAACATCACGGTCCTCCAAGTCGACATCAGAGATACAGAGAGCCTGATTGCGGCCAGGAAGTTCATCGAATCGGACATGGAAGATGGCCAATGTGAGTACAGTGTCACTAAGCCATCCTTAACTGCATTTTTTATAAAAAAAATAGAATACAAGACCTTTGGAATTGCGAGTTTCCAAATTTTAAGAAATATCACTGCATTTCAAAAGATAAATTGCAATTTTATTTGGCTAATAAAATAATTATTTTTAATTAAAAAAATTAAAAATAAATAAAAGCAAACAAAAATTACCCCCCACGTTTTTGCTTCAAAAACTATTATTGCTAAATTCTTTTTTCTTCCCCGAGAAACAGCTATTCCGGATTTATTTTTCCGGTTATAAATAAACGGGACGTTTCAAATCACAAAAAAATAACGCACACCCTAGTGGACAACCACTTCTACGCGGGAAAAAGAAATTTAACAATTACAACAAAAGTATTTGAAGGAAAAATGTGAGAGTAATTTTTTTGCGTGGTGGCCATCCTTTCGGCTCGAATTCCTTTAGGATCGAATCAACATCTTAAATTACGAATCATCCTTTTCGCTGCAGATTTTTGGGGTTTGGTCAACAACGCTGGAATCGCCTGCGGGATCCTATTTCACCTTGCCACCTTGGACGACTACAAAACCGTGATGGACGTGAATTATTTTGGAATGATACGTGCCACTGAAACGTTCTTGCCGCTGCTCAAGAAATCCAAAGGGCGAATAGTGAACGTGACCAGCATAGTGCGGCGTGTTCCAGCCCTGATGGAAGCATACGCCGCCTCTAAGGTGGCTGCAGCTGTCTACAACGATGGACTAAGGTAAAGGAACATTCCATCGAACCAATACAGATTTCATCAGTTGTATTAAACAGCAGATTCCACCTATTCCCACAGGCGTTGCATGCAAGACTACGGGGTTCACGTGTCATCAATTGAACCTGGATTTTTCCAAACCAACATAGTCGCCAGGGAGGTCCTGTGCGGAGATTTGAACAGAGGCTGGAGCAAACTGCCAAAAAATCTCAAAGAGGAATATGGAGAAGATTTCGTCGATGCAGGTATTTATGTGCTACATGGCACCTGCGTTTTGCCGCTATATTTTTTATACTAATTGTTTGTCTTTTACATAGCGAAGTCCTACATAGAGTTCGCACTAAGCCCACCATTAGCATCCTTCAATCGGCTTAGAATGGTGTCCGACGTAATGATCCACGCCCTATTCGCGAAGTTCCCAAAGAACTCTTACATTCCTGGCTACGACGCAAATCTGATATATCGGTTTTTAGCTTACGTACCGACAGTCGTAACGGACCCATTTGTTAGGTTTCTGCAACGAAAGTGCCTGACCGCCCTAAGATCGAACCTGAAGAACAACGATTTTCTAAATGGTTGAAACTTCTGCTTGCTGCAGTTATTGTGCCTAATATTTCCTTATAGGAAAAAAGAAAAAGAAAACACGTTTTAAAAGTATTTCTGGTTTTCAGACGTATGTGAATCCCATGAATGAGAAAAAAAACTGTGTTAAAGTATCGACATCTCAAATGGACGGATTTGTCCTAAATTAAAGAGACTGTCCATTCCAGTCTGAGAAATTTGTTGATTAACGAATTACATGTATGTTTTACTAGCCTGATAAATCGCGACATTCAAAAATACTTGTGCATATTTATATTTTTCACGATAATAAAACATATATCGTAAAAAAACACAAAGGTGTCACCTTACTACACAATATATGGCATTTTGTCAATGCTCAAATCCACATGCAACCAAACGTTAATGTTGGATTCGTTTAGCAAAGTCTTCAAAACCTAAACCATACCAAGCACATGGTAATCTGTACTTGTGTATATTCAGTATGTAGTCTAGTAACGATTAACTATACACACAAAAGTACCGTTCATCCGCAAAGAAATTCCGAAAACAACCAGATTTCCAGATTTTCTGTGAATTAGTGATTTCTGTGAAATTGTGATGAACTTAGTGGTTAACATGGGTTGATGGATTATACATTGCATATCAGATATGGTACTACAGAGTGTAGTACGCTTGGCCTGCAACAGGAGCATTTCACATTTTTATTAGCCATGAAATGCATTTTGATTTTCAAATGGCCAATTTTCGGTAAAAAAAAAACCCCAGTGTAATTGGCCAATAAAACAACTAATTGGTGACCATTAAACGAAGAGCATGCAAATACATTAGTACTAATGTAGCGCTTTTGATAAGATCTAAATGTCCTATTACGCACATATGAGCATCAGGCAGACATTTCCCCAAATGTCTACTACTTTCATGGTCTTGCAGTGGCCAAACGGCGAAATTATTTACCCAAGTTTTTGTTACCTGTGTGGACATGTTGATGGCAGCTGCAAGTATGGATGAATAATCCATATTCACAACCTCTATCTGAAGATTTAAAAAAATGACATAGATTTTAAACTTTAGCTATATGACAGCAACTAAACTAGATTTTAAAGAACAGGTTTTTTTTTCTAACTTTTTTTTCCCACATGATAAAAAATGACCCACTACCTTACCATGAAAAAACGCCTTAGTCGGCGCCTGTGAGATTTCATAAAACACAAAAAAGCATTCCTAGAAACTTTGGAAAGCGAATCTAGCCCATATTAACATGCAAATAGTAAAGGTCATGCCGGAAAACCAGGTTTATAGGTCACCATATGACAACCAGGCGAAATTTACGTAAATTAGTGTCCCTGTAGTGTGACAATGTACATTGGTTTAGATTTTCTGGGAACTTTTCCTGATTTCTGTCCATTACCATACGCTGGAGGCCAAATTAAAACAATGGTTGTTAAGGACATCTGGGTAATTCTGCCCTTCGTGAGTGTCCATGGAGTCATCCATTAAGGAAGTTCGGGATAGGCGGAAAAGAAATTTCGTTTTGGAATTTCTAGTAATTTCAACGAAGAAACCAAAATGAAAAAATGTAGACCTATTCCAGGTATTGTTGTACCTTTTTCTCGTAAGTCTACTTTCCTGTTTACAAGAGGAATAAATATGCCAAAACATATTGCGAAACTGCTTTTCCCCCCCACATCCTTAAGGCGTAATGAAGATGCGATAAAACGTAGTCAATGCAAGTGTAATATTACTGTCACAAGTGGTACGTGACAACCGACTCCACTTTAAACATTTAAAAAATAAATAAGGAAATGCGAGATTTAAAGGAACGATCATTAATCGCATAACAGGCTCTCTCTTTCTATTGGTCCATTTGAATCACCTTGATACTCTTGTTATACATAGACCATAATAACAATACGCTAATTACGTCCCGTAAATCCAACTCCTCAAATAAATAAATAAAATAGTTCAAAGACGTAAAATAGATGCGGCCACAAAGAATACGATGAGACAAGTTTTTATGACAATAGCCTTGATTGCGATTCGGAAAACGAAAACAACAAATTCTACTTTCAGCATTGAAATGCCCGCAACGTAGACCTACGAAGGCATGCTTAGAATTTAAAAAAGATAAAGAGAAAATGCAAAAACTAAATTAAAAATCCTACGTAGACTAAACGAAGAGGTTATACGGTAGACTTCATTCCTTGACATGAGCTGCCCAGTCTGTTATCAGCAGTAACAAGAGAGGGAGGACTTTGAGAAGAGTGGTTCAAGAATTCAACAACGATGTCTGCACTTCTACTCGTGGGTTTCGTTTTTCTGTGCTTCTTCGCCTACTTGCTCCACCACTGGTACAGGAAGGGTTTCGTGGAGGATTTTTCGCGAAAAACCGTGTTAATCACCGGCACCGACAGTGGCTTTGGCAAGAAGTTGGCTTTGGAATTAGACCTCAAAGGACTCACTGTGTTTGCCGGTTGTTTTCTGGACGAAAGCCTGCAGCAACTTCGTTCCGAAGCGTCCAGCAGGATGAAAATCTGCAAGCTGGATGTGACGAACAGAGAGAGTATCATTCTAGCTAAGGATTTCGTGCAACAAAACCTGAAGCCCAACGAAGGTAAGTGCTTTTCGAGTCGGATTTGCATTGAACTTGCCCGCGTTGTTGTTGTTTACAAAACGGGAAAGCTGTGCGGGGTGTTGACCGGCAGTAGTTTAAACAACCTTGGAGATTCAACGGAAAGTGCAACCTTCCTTGACCCCTATATGCTAGCTATGCGCAGATCATTATCTACCCTGCAAGCAGTGGGTTAAACAAAAGCAGCAATGCCGATTTAAGGCTAATGCAATTCTTTTCCCCATATGCAAAAGAAATGCATTTCCGAAATACATGTAGATTGAGACTAGTCTACATTTCATCTCAAAATGCATTCCAATGGATTTTCAAATGTATTTAGTAATTCATTTAACAATAAAATTTAAAATGCATTAAAAATGTATTATTTTGGTGTGCATGTGCACACACAATTCATAAGAAAATTCAGAGAATTGCAACAATAATTGAGAATATTTTAGTCACGATGGTGATACGAGATGATCATGACAAGTGTCAACAGTACATGAAATTGCACATTTATGAGAGCTTAAATTTAAGCTTAAATTTGCCCAAAAGTACAAGTGCAATTACTGAAACCAGAAATTAAATAAGGTTTAAATTCGCCCTTTCTTCATTTTCTGCAGGTTTATGGGCGCTAGTAAACAACGCTGGCATCAGCAAGAGTGTCCTCTTCGAATTTGCCACCACCAAAGATTATCGCGATGTTATGAACGTCAATTTCTTCGGTGCTGTCGAAACCACGGAGCACTTTTTACCCTTGATTAAAAAAGCTCGTGGGCGCATAATTAATGTCGTGAGCATCATGGGAAGGTGTTCCTTGACCGCAGGCCCATATTCGGCGTCAAAATATGCGATGCAGCAGTACAGCGATGGATTAAGGTAAATGTTGCATCACAACTTCTTGCAAATAACAACAAAACTGCATCCCTAACGACGATTTTCATTTTCTGTTACAGAAGGACTATGAAATATTTTGGAATAAAAGTGTCCATCATCGAGCCAGGTTTCTACCGAACGAACATCACCAGCCCTGTCGCTTGGGCCAACGATATAGAAAGACAATGGAAGGATTTGTCGCCGGAAATGAGAGAGCAATATGGAGAAACATTTCTTCAGAAAGGTGTGCTAAAAAAGTATATTGTGAACGGTTGCATAAGTATTTTCAATTTATTTTAAAGCCAATTTTCCTATTGCAGCTAAATACGAGTTGGAAAAGTTTGGGCGGATGCCCACATTATCCAACTTTAATAAAATCGAAACGGTGACCAAGGGCATAACCCACGCCATTGGAGCAAAACATCCCAAAGCCCGCTACGTCATTGGGCTGGATGGACAAATTCTGTACAGACCTTTGTCCTTACTACCAGACTGGGTTATGGACTGCTTGATCTATTCAAAAAGCTATCATGTTTATAATAGTATGACCATCAAGCGAGATTGAAAATCTACAATGAACTCCTGTGATTGGCCATGAATGGAAACTGTGTTCCCATTTGAAAGATGATGTGCAACCTCGAGTTGATGACTAAATACTATAAGATACTATAACCATCCAATCACGAGAGCGCCAATCATCAATAATGTTTCACTTCTAAGCTTTACACTGCCACTTTGTCACTACTTATAACTGTACTTGTACTAGAAACCACAAGCCTAAATGGATACAAAATATGCAGAATGCGCTCATGATCCAACATTCCTTGACAACTTCAAACATACTGTTAAATATGATTGAAGTTTAGTAGCTTTGATGTTTCGTAACAAATTCTATAGACAATGTACAGTTATGTACTGATAAAAGATACATAATACAAATAACATCTCCTATTGAAACAATAAGTGCAAACGAATCTATTTATTTTCGCACATCGTGAGGTTGGATAATAAATGTCCGCATGCAAATGCAACTTTTTAATTTCGTTAAATACGAACTTTTTTTATCAATAATCATGATGCGAATAAAAATTTAAGATTTATTAGTCTTTGTTGGCAAATCTGATATCAACAGGATTACAATAAAG
Organism: Rossiulus vilnensis; assembly: GCA_034700785.1. Classification (NCBI taxonomy): domain Eukaryota; kingdom Metazoa; phylum Arthropoda; class Diplopoda; order Julida; family Julidae; genus Rossiulus; species Rossiulus vilnensis. Next base: position 13,789 of record JAQIXS010001455.1, on the reverse strand, counting down.
TACGCACACAGCTTGGGCAAACCTTTGGGGCGCACTCACACTTTACATGCTTTCGTAGATATTGACAGATACTAACATCTGATGCTATCGAGATCCGATAAGACGATTTGATATTGCTACAGTTTCGGTTTTGTTTACCAGAGTAGTTTATTAATTTCAATTGTACGAGAAAGAAGCAAGATTGGATTACTTTAAAACCTCGCCAAGAAACCTAACAATGTTAGCAAATGATGTCAAATGAGCATAACCTTATATCTACACTACACAACGTAAGGCAATTCTTACATTGAGTAATACTAATTCAGTATATAATGTAGCTTACTGCCCAAAATCTAACAATAATTACCGCAATATTCACTAACATTTCTTCTCATAACATATAGAGTGGATGCATACTCAATATACTTTGATTATTTGACATTCTTGTCTGTTTTCTTTAAAAAAAAAACGTTTTAAGGATCTAATGCAAAGAAAATATTGACCTAGGAACAAAATGTCATGCACGTATACTCACAAATAGCACATCATGATTTTATCTCCGTTTCAGAATTTAAAAAATCAAATCATATCAGTATAATTCGCAATCGCAATGATGCTATCAAGTTATTTAAAATGTATTAGACCTGAAAATAAATGTTAAAATTTACTGTTAGTCAAATCACGCCATACGCTGTAATTATAAAACATAACAATACAGTTATTCCAATTTTTTGTTATATTTATTATTTAAGTATGTTATATTCAATTAATTTATTATATTAATTACGAACAGCAGCCATAAGGGTATTAATCCCCTTCGAGCTTTCATCTTGTAATTGCACAAAAATATATATTTACATGAATATTTCTTGATTATATGATATTCAAAACAAACCAATACAAGTCTGTGTACATTAATCATTGAACAGTGACACATCTATAGTCTGATGATCGGTTAAGGCTCAGTTCAATCTTGTTTGAATCCGATTAAAAATTAACGGTTTCAATTCTTCTCAGTGAAATCAAGTTTACGTCGATGGTGAAATACATGTAACTTTAAACTCTCTTCGTTAACTTAAAATGTGTTTCTTTGTCTGAAATGCCATTTTAGTACACACAGAAGGGACATTTGGATATGTAATTATGATTAGAGGCTACGGATGGATTATTATTTGCCTTTCAATCGTACGTATAATAATTTGACATCACACAATCATCCTTATTAATAGCAAAAAGAAACGCAGCAACTGCATATTCTTTGTATATCATACATGTACCTAGGTGACTAATGAAGTAACAACTAATGATGACTGCACCAGATGCTCTGATTTCAATAGACTTGTAAGTTCCTCAAACAAATGCCCTTCTAGCCCATACGACTGTGGTGACTGCAAAGTAGGGTACGTAAATACCATACACACGATATAATAAAAACTAACTAAAATCTAAAAATGAGAAATCCGGGTATTTTAAAAGCAAAAATTTCACTAGCATAGTACCGGTATTGAGAAAAATAACAAGGGGTCATAGATGTACCATCAGCGCCGTGTTTAACGTCTAGTGCGTGGGCAGGGGGGTGTAAATATTTTTTTTCGCCCCCAATCCCCCCGACAATATTCCATTGGCATGAAAATTAATTAATGAAGCGAAAAAAAACGCGAAAAAAAAATTATAATTCATCAAATGTTATGAATTTTTGCCTATATTTCACTGAGAAACATTAAGTAAAGAAACGCCAAAGGCAACAATAACAAAAATCACCACTGATGAATTTTGACCTATATTTCTCCGAGAAATAGCCTATTACTGAAAAATACTGCCAAGAAATGGAACGCCGTAGGCCAACGTTTTTTAAAACCGAGGTTAATATCATAGATTATAGGCAAAATATTTTGAAGAAAACGATCATATACAGTGACACATCCAGGACCTCCTTTTGAGGGAGGGGGGAATCACCAACTTAATTTTTCTAATTTGTTATGGACGCCATAGGCGAAAATTCTGAAAAAATTCCTAATTAAAAGGAACGCCATAGGCGAATTTTTTTTGCAAATTTGGGTTTCAAATCTGGAATTTTAGCCTCAAAACTTTATAAATATTTACCGTTTTAAAGACAAACGCCGTAGGTAACAAAATTTTGTTAAGGCAAAAGGCCTTAATAAAATTGCCCTTGGTCACCGTTTCGAAGCAAGAAAATTTCATTAATCTAGTATGAAATCATGGATTGCTCATGGTACGCCACTGATCATATATCATGGGTTTTGTAATAGGTTTCTATCCATAATCTGCTTATTATTATAATGATAAATGATTTCACTGAAATCGAAAATTTTCGACAAAATAATTACAACTTGTGGGTTTTTCCTATAATTCGCTAAAGAAAAGCACTAAATCAATATAAATTAATGCAGCGCCTCAGACAATTTTTTTTTAAAAAAACTGATTAAGTTCAAGATATTTTTCTCAATTCCAATATAAAATTTGCTTAGAAATAGTATTAATTAATGAAATGAACTAATGATGGACCCTATCTCAGCGACAAGTGGATCGATCCTTGCACAGCCACATACACTGTCCAATGGACTCCCTGCACCTCCTACCTCCCTTTCCCCCTATTAAACACGGCACCGTGTACTATGCAACATATAAATCAACAACTGTTGATTATATTTCACTTAAACATCAAGCACATCAGCTAAATAATAAATTACATTTTAATGAATGCTCAGAGTTGGTAGTTTAACTATAGTGATTATAGCAATAGAAATAACTCGATAAAAGGAGAACGATTTTTTGTTAACAATTCTAGCATGCATTATTAACGCTCACACAACTTTATTCGGTAAATAATCCCGCACTCACTTTAATTGCCCGACATTAATAACGGTAATATTTGCAGATTTCGAAAAACTGTCCTTCCCGATGATGGTTCTTGTGAAAAAAGTAAGTCAGAATACAAACGCCACGCCGTGCGGTTTTAAATCACTATAATTTGACATAAAACAATTTCAAATGATTGAAACAAAATTTAAGCCGTTTTATGCAGAAGTCTATTAATTTCTTTGTATAATAATTTCATTGTTCAAACGTTTACCCAAGCCAGGGAATGGGTGATAATAACGCAACCTAAAAGTTACTTTGAAGTTTTAATTTGCTCTTGCAAAACAAACTGTTACATCAAACTCCGATTTCAAAACAGAACTGCTGGATGCCAACGAGAAATGATGCAGTGCAAAACATACAATTATTCCAATCCACTTATGGAATTACTGGCTCATTTTGATTGGTCTTATTTTTGCCTGCATGTCAGGTGTTATATATACACTTTCAAAGGATAGTCACCCCCAACCACATGACATTTATTGTTGACTATTTGATAGCTAGTTAACTTGAATTGAAGGTGGCAAACCGTTTTCATGACCTAACAACCCGATTAATTATTTCTGATTAGTACGACCTCCGGTACTGCGAAATCAACCGTGGAACCAGTTCGTTTCTCTTGGAGATACTGTGAATTTATCCTGCAGTTTTAGAACGAATGACAAAGTGGACTGCGTATGGCTGCGAAATGGTTTTCATTTAGAAATTAATAACAGATATTCGTACAAAGACAGTGCAGCCCAAGGTATCAATACGTCCGACTGCTCGATTACAATCAAAGATGTTAAACCAACTGACATTGGGAAGTGGCAGTGTGGAAGTCTGGCAGATTCAAACAGCGAAGGTGTGATGTCTGAATATATAACGATCGGTCTTCAAGGTTAGACACGTGATCTTCAATGTCCTGTATGACTGTTAAAACATGTACATGCATGAACAGGTCAAATCACCAGATTCTTTTTTCAGAGCATTTAATAGATTCGCCAAAAAATATTACTGTTAATCTTGGAGACCGCATCACATGGCCGTGCAAATTCGACAAAGAAGTAGATTGCGTTTGGCTTCGAAAGAGCTATCACTTGGAGATCAGCAACCGGTACACTTTCATCAATAGTACAAATGGAAAAATGACCAAAGACTGCTCAATTAGTATCACCAACGTTTCAATGGGCGATCTGGGAAGTTGGCAATGTGGAAGTATGGCAGACTCACAAAAGGAAGGGGTTTTGTCCAAATTGGCCTTCATCAATACAAGTGAGCAGTAAACATTTTCATAAAGTCCTTTCTAGCGTAAGGTAGTACGACATTATGGCAACATGTTTCCATTAACCTAGTAATGACTCGGGATAATCAAAACTTTGGTTACTTTCTTATTTTGACAACAATTAGCCTATACTGTACTTATGAGATGTAATTCAAAGAGAAGCTCGGTTTTACTGTTGTCCGTAATACAACACAAGTGGTGGGCATTCCGTTTCTTGGGTATGCCATGCTGTAAATTCATGTCAGAGCTTATAAATTCTTGAAGCATGTCTCACATTATTATATGACATCTGAAGTAATTTCCAAGGACTCGATTTCTGAAATCATATCAACTTCAAATAATCAGTAAGGCTTGACTTCATGAAAATGAAAGGTACTTGCCACTAGAATTTAATGTTTCTTGACATTTTGCGTCCAGAGTACCCATCGAGATAAAGCTCTCGAAATCCCGAAAATCATTTCTTGAATTAGCAGTTTAAATGTTATCGGCGCTTAAAGCTGGTGTTCTCGCAGCCTTTATTGTTTACAAACTAATGAATAATTCACAATCTCACATACATGTAACTGACAAAACAGCAACTATGAGCGTCCATAAATTTTTAAATATTGAATTCATATCTGAGATTTACAACAACGTGCGGGCACTATTTACATACAGAATTTCAAATAAATTTCATTTCAAAAAATAAACCTTTTCAGATTTCATAGGAAAACGAATTTAAACGTGTAATTAAAAATTACTTAATTCAGGTCGCTGTACAAAAAACAAAAAGGTTATGTCTGAAGATTGTGTTAAGTAACTGACCCTGTACTTTTTCCATAGATCAAACGAATGGATATCCTAGTACACACAGACCACCAGCTACCACAAAATTCATTGGCACGGGTGATACAACCGGACCGATCACTGGTAAGAATCTTCGAGATATTGTTTACACCAATATCTAAAACTAAATTCTAAGCAAATATAATTATATCTTTTGAACGTAAAAGTGGACCATGGGACACGTACAACCACAACAACCAGCACAACGACTAGTAAGTAAAATAGGAAAATTTCACTAAAAATAAATTCTCATATTTTATACACATTAAATCTAAATTGCATGCGAAACAGGCGACAGACAAGCATCAAATCTTTCGTCCATAACTTAATGTAATTTGCAATTTTTTACATGTATGTAGCAGCTCACCCCGATTCACCAGACCCTGTCCTTATTGGATTTATTATTGCAATGGTTTTACTGGTCCTCCTTGTCATAACCGGAGTAGTGATGTTGATGATTTACCTGTGCAGTTACAAACAGAAATCCTCGGCAAGTAAACTTTAAACAACTTATTGATAAAAAAGGAAATTCTCCGTCAGTTTAAATTTACATGTTTATATGTATTTCAGAATGAAGCGCGCAAAAGTGTAGATTCGGAACCAGATCATTCGTCTGTTCGTCGTTTATTATAAGTACGAGAAGGCGACCTGTCCAACAATCAGAAACCGTAAATCTTCCCAATGATTTTCATTTCTATTGTTATTTTAACAATTTTAAAGTGTTCATGGCCAAACGGTTGTACAGTGTGTCAGTTATCCTGACTGATGGTTTTTCGTGGTTTTTCTCAGTCATTTCAGGCGAATGCCAGGATAACCCCTATAAAAATCGGCCACGACCGTACTTCCCCTAATCCTTTTATAATTACTTGATCAAAGGTCCTAAATCACTAAACTAAGGTTTCTCGAATTATGAAATGTTCCAAATAGAAATGTTGTTAATACGACGTCCATCTTTGAAAGCACGAATTGAATTATTGGAATAATCGACAAATAGATATTGCGTGGTATTGTGCTCACAATCCGCTCTTTTGGGAATCAAACTTCCAGGAAAGTCTTTGCCTACTTGCGTGTTTGTGGGGTCATGTGGTGGGAGAAAAGTTATAATTTCGCAATACCCCTCTCCCAAAAATCATCACAAATCATAGATTTTCTCCTATATTCCTCTATATTAAAACAAACGATCATAAATTATAGATTTTAACCTTCCTTAATCATTCATTTTGGCCTATATTTGTGCAATATTGATTGCATATTGATTGCAATATTGTGCATATTGAATGAATGCCGAAATCAAAATTTTGAAAAATTAAAAATTCATAAAACATTATCGAATTTGGCCAATATATCTCTAACAAATATTGATGAGAAATAGCTGAGAAAAAACATGAATCCCAAATCATTGATTTTGACCTAAATTTCTTCACAAAATTTGCTTGGAAAAACTCATTAATTAAAGAACCTTTAATAAGGTATCCTAGGTATCTAGAATAAATTGCAGTTAAATTGTTTCTATTTTGGGGGCCTCCAGAAAGTTCAAGGTGGGCACGGACCCACCCTCTCTGTGCCGACACGTGCGTTAGCCTGTGATCAGAAATTAAAGAGTTGGCACAGAAAACTTTGTGAACAATTAAAACTGTATACATGTAACAGAAAATTCTATGTGATCTGATCACCACATTATAAAAAGTATGAAAATGAAAATGGAAAAAAAATTGTATTCAAGTGTGTTTTACATGTATTCTTCTTAAAAATAAGCCATGAAATGTCGCCTATGATTATTGGCGAGCATTTATAAAAATATTTTATTAAATGGCACTATCAGGCGCGCAAGTTGACTCATTATGATGGTTAAGAATTGTTAACCCACCAATTTAACATTTATCAGAAAATATGAATAATTGTATAGTGTAAATGCTATATATTATGTATCGTAATAAATAAAGCGTAAAAATCTAATTTGATTAATTAATTCAATAATAGGAACTACATCCCTGTAAATCGTGCAGGCTATTTTATTTTTGTATATCAATATTAGAAATAATCTATAGGCCTATGTAACAAAGAAACCGAAACAGCGGGATTAACACCGTAACTGTTGTGTCAATAAATAAAAAACTTATCAAATTACAAAATCCCCTTAAAATATAAAAACATGATAATGCTAAGAAGAGTAATGATTTAAACAGTACACACACTTTTTAAAGAAGAACATCCGTTAAATATGACTTTAAAAAAAATGCAAAGCTATAAAACTAACTCAAGTCAAAATGTTCAAATCTATGGAACGCTGTTTTGACCCCTTTTCGCAACTGTTTTTAATTTGAAATGGCAATTGTTTACAAAGGTCTGTCAGACAGAGTGGGTATTCATTTTACGTAAATGACAATCTGCACTCTGCAGGTTGATCACTTTTTGTTGTGATAATACGCTAATCATTCAAGCTAACAATCTCATATCAATTTACGCTCAGCTGAAATAAAGCTCATTACATGATTGTAGTTGAAGTGTCATTTTTGGAGATATGAAATTCTGCAACTTTCGAATTAATGCGCATACGTAGGTAAATGCTTCAACATTTAATTTATATTGTTTTTCGCTAAAATTCAAGGAACGTGCCCACTCGTTTGGGTGTTTGGCTATACAAACAGCACGAAATCATCGGGATTGCAATTGCAAAGCTGCTAGTAAGTACATTTCTCCCATCTGCAATTGTAAAACATTGTGCAGCATTACTAATTTTACTAAACCTACGCACAACAATCCCGACTGCCATGCATTATACGTATGAATTAATATGAAATTACATGAAAGCCTACAAAATGTTGAAATAATTTTGTATTCCATTTCTATAACGCAAAGAGTGCTTACGTAGTGTATTTAAGACGTAAATTTCCTTTAACTTAAATATTGCATCCATCAAGTTTACTTTCAAAAGACTTCCTGGGGACAATGACTTATTACATTCAAGTTGCATTCATTGGCTGAGACTAATACATCCTCGAACTTGTTATCTTCATTGTTTATTTCAGGGCGCAGACTATAACGTCACAAAGATTATTTTATCCTGCACAATACCAAGATTTTACTATCTGTACAGTTACCGATCGCACATACTTATACATGCAGTATGCCTTGTTGCCACCACATTCAAGAATGGCCAAGCTGAAAGGACCAAACATGTGTGTCTCATATACGTTGATTGTAACAGTTTGTATGGCAAGTTATTAATATAGCACATGACTGCATAGAAATCCGCACATTTCCTGCTACTATGGAACCACAAAGTTTTCGAAACGGTTTGCTTTTTTTTTTCAAAAATAAACAGATATGTGTTGTCAAAAGTGCCGATCTCTGCCTGAATTGCGCGGACCTCAACAGGTTAGATTCGGCAAAAGTGTGTCCTGAAGATGTAAAGGACTGTGGGGAATGCATGAAAGGGTACGAATTACTGTTTTCATAATGCCAAATGAACATTCCGAATCTTAACTTATCTAACTAATACATTTGCTTAGCATGATGAAAGTATCATGGGATATTTCCTGCACACCTTTTGGTAAGTGACACATTTGATACATAGTTGTCAAAGCATAGAAAAACGAGACAATGAGATGTTGCTTCCTTGCCTTCAGCCACAAGCCCCAATAATAAGTCCTCAGAAATTTATTTCAGTATGTGCCATGTTGCTTTTCTAATCACTAAAGTGCCTATTCGCCATGATTTTCTTTGTCATTCGTATTCTCCCGATGGGGAAGGCACAGGCAAAAGTCCATTCTGGTTCCATTGCTTCCTCTGATGTCGTTTCAGATGAATGACCATTCCTTTACTTTACTACTGCATACCAGATCTCGAAATCCTTGAAAACCCAAAGAATGCGACTTGCACCATTGGCAAATCAGTGATTATGAACTGCAGAATTAATCAAGAGGCAGACTGCGAATGGTTTCGGCAAGGAAGCATCATCAACCCGAACCAAGATCAAGAGCATTACCGGTACATTGCTTATGAGAATGGAATCCCTGCCAAAAACTGCGATTTGGAAATAATATCTTATCGGATGGAGGATTCTGGTTGGTGGCAATGCCGCATTTCCACGGATTATGACACGGTAAAGTCATCCAAAGCATGGCTAATTCCCAATGGTAAGTTGATTAAGATAAAAATGACTATTCCTCAGTAGGAAACAGTACATGTATTATCAATTACTTCCATCTTGCACGAGATGCTTAACGTCTTATATTAATTTACAAATAAGCTATGGTCTAATCATCAGAAATGTTACATTCTTATGGTATACAGTATAGTAAATGCTAGTCACTCTCTTTCATACAGGTCAAGTGATGATTTTGGGGCATCCACTACACGCCATCGCCCAAGTCAAGAAGGAAGTCGTTCTAAACTGCAAATTTAACCTTCCGGTGCAGTGTGAGTGGCTTCACAAAGGCAAACCAGTGCGCATGAAGAAAAATGTTTACAGCTACGTCGAAAAAACCACCAGCGGCAAACGCGAAGACTGCTCAATGGTAATTTCGTCTTTCAAGAAGAAGGATGCTGGTGAGTGGCAATGCAGAAATGTACCAACCGGCAGAGACCTCAGAATGTCTTCCAACAAGGCAGTTTTGTACGAAAGCAAATCAAGTAAGTGCACAAAATCGTAGATTCTTTTTGAAAGAAGTCACATCAGTACTAATGTCAACAATGTCCATCTCACAGAATCAGGAACATGCACCAAACTCGGTGATAAACTGATCCTGCTTTGCTACATGAACCAGCCAGGGGAGTGTAGTTGGCAAAGAAATAAAAGCGTTGTGCAAATTTCGAATCGGTATAAATACGTCGCCAACCGCTTGAAAGACACAACCGATTGTTCCATCATCATCCAAAAGTTCCAAGAAATAGATGCAGCCCCGTGGCAATGTGGATCCAGTGCCAACGATGATACAGACGGAACATTCGAAAATAACGCAACTCCTGGCATTTGCAAAGGTACAAGAATACCTGAAAAATACGCCAAGATGTACAAGGACTGTGTTTCAGAATCCGCAAATTAATTTTCCTTTACGCTTTCAAAGGACCTGCATCACCAACAAAGAGTAAAAGAAAAAGACCAAAACGTTCGGTATCACAATTGACCAATGCATCACTGCCATACACTGTCCCTCAAGGTAAAATTACTGTAGAAATCTCTCCAGAATGCTCAACAATTGAATTTGAAAAAGTAGGCTACACATACATAGTAATAATGGCAAAGTTTGGGATATGCAGAAAAATTACAGATACCAACTTAACACCTAAAAAACTAGACTCAATTACACTTATGAACTCAATTATGTTCAATGCCCTTTGCCGAATCAACAAGCACTGCATTTTAATTTGGGTTTATTTGGAGCAGACACAGCTTTATTCAGGTGCTTGCAAAGCTTGGAATGTATTAAAACTCGATTTTATCACCTGCTTCTGAATATTCTTTACAGTTGAACAACAACCAGCAAGTGGGAACTACAATTTTGGAGACAACATTACCCTACCATGCAAATTCAACCGAGCCATTAGCGAATGCTTCTGGCTTAGGAATGATCACAACGTCATTATTGCGCATCGTTATAAGTACATGGGCAGCAAAAATGGACAAAACACGGACGACTGCACAATTACAATTCAGCAGTTTAAGGAAACTGATCTGGGAGGATGGATTTGTGGTAGTGTTGCCGATGACCAACACAATGGCGTGCTATCAGAAACAAGCTACCTGGATGTTATAAATTATGGTAAATTGACAATACTGTTTTTTTATTTGTTAAGGCCTACTAGTAAGGAACATCTTTATGGCTTTTGATCAAACTTGTCAATTGCGAGTTGTTGAAAATGGTACTAGTAACTTATATATTTTGCATGTTTAATAGATTATGACAGTTACGAAGTGGATGAAGAGGAACCCGATTTAAAAATCACATTTATTCCAGAAAATGAAATTGCTGAAGCTAAAAAAGATGATGAAAGGCCTCAGTCCAGTATCAATATAGTCGTCTTATTCGTGTATCTGTCTGTGGCATTATCAGTGTTAATCACAATAGTTGTGATTTTACTAATGGGCATTCTAATTGTTTGGTAAGTTAGTTAATTCTTTACCTTAAAGTGATAACATATACACCTGTATTGATTCGCTGATTGCTTTTCTCGTCTAAGGTTCAAAAGATCCCAACGACAACATGCAGTGACAAACAGGAACACGAATAAATACGTGGCTATAAATAACATCGAATTGATTATGGAAGAGGAAATGTATAATATGGGTTCACAGGCAAAATTAATTCAGGAATGAATTGGTATTAGAACGTCCACTCACATTTTATTTTGTATATAGTCTATTAATCTTCATTTGTACCATACGCATAACGCACCGTCACTGTAGAATGAGTGTGCATTGTTTGAAAACACAGATAAAATTTAGTTTTTTTTACGTTTGAAAGGGTTAAACCAAAGCCAAAAATAAGAGTTTATAATGAAAACATTTTTTAATTAATGGGAAGCTAAATGCAAAAACTGCATTTCGGAGGGGGAAATAAGACCTATAATATTATATGGATGTTTCATAAACAATAAGCACATTGTAGGCTACTAATCATAAAGTAATATTTAAATCAATTCATCACGAAGCCTCAAAGTCCTTAACAAGTACCTAGGATTAAAATAAGAGGATGCATAACTTCAAAGTTTTTTATAGACAAACTGCTCAAATGAACTTTAATAAAGAATAGTTAAATTTTGTCAAGTAACATCGGACTAATTTTATTTTAATTATTGTTGTTTCAATAGTTTTCAAGTATTGGCCTCTGTAAAGGCTGTAACGACCACTGCCATATTTTTTCGTTGATAACTTGGGCGTGATACAAATGCTCGAGTTGTCCATGCAACTCACGAAATTCAATTTAGCAATGATGCTGATGATCACCCAGATGCTGAACAAATGGGGTTTATAACCACATGCCATATTTATCTCCCCCCCACTTAATTTGTAACATACATGCCCAACACCTGATCAATGACATCAAATGCTATCGTTACATTTAAGAATGTGGACTGACCCATAGCAGAACCTACTACACGTGTACTACGTTTTGACACTTGACAAACCCAATACCCAAAGTAAAAATTGAACTGAATTGCCACCTACCAGTTTATACCACGAGTCGGAGCTTTAAGTGTGCTGACTGCAAGGGCCAAGAGTTCACCACAACAACTTCAACAAGTGGGATGGATTCAAGTAAAACGCGTTACGACACGAGCATGTGAGAAATTAGTCTGTCATCACACACACACTTTAAAGTTTAAATGGAAAAACATTTTCCATCAACCTGAAATTTCTGCTATGGCGCTTTAGGAAAGGAGCAAAGCATGCAGTCTGCTGCACGCGTGCGTCTGCTGCAAGTCAACCTGCATGCCGTAATTTACTCCATTTAGCGTCGTATTTCACATTTCGGCTATCGAAATGGCGAAGAGGAAAAGAGTGAATACTGTAAGATTATGACGATGTGTTTATTATCGCGTAAAAATAAGCATGGCAATGTGTAATTCGCTTTCATATGCCTTTATACTGGTACCGAATATCGCACGCAGCCGTCCAGTTCAGAAGCTACAGGCACAAAGTCAGAAACAGCGCATGTAGCTACCCCCGCTGCAGATGTAACTGTTGGTGTAACTTCAAACAATACTTCCGGGTCAGCAAGTGCAGAAAGTTCAACTGTAACTGGAGGCGTAACAACAAGTCCTGCCCATCTTGTTGATGGTACAGAAGACAAGAAAGACAAAGTGCCCATTTTCAAAGACCCCAACTTCGTGGTAAATATATATTCCTACTCAACAGTTAAGCAACACTGTTGCTTATCATTATCTACAGCATCTTGATGAATTACAAATGTTTTGAGGCGTTTATATCGTTTATGTGTATGCATTTACTGAAATCTTGTTTTAAAAAATGTCAAGTTAATGCATTAAATTTGTGGCTAGTTTGACACCTGCACGTGTTTGTTGCCAAGTAAAATTTGCAAATGAATATTTTAGCATTCCAATAAAAGTGGACAAGCTGCAAATAAGAAAACAAGAGTCTGGAAAAATCTTAAACAGATCATCACTGCAGAAAGGGCACTGCCATGGGGAGCTGATGCAGTAACGTGTAAGTCTTTTTCTTTGGCCTAAAATCAATTCAAGGCACATAAGGAATCGACTTATTCCAGATTTTTTTGTTAATTTCACTGTAGATGCCAGCCTGGAAGCACCACCGTCATTCAAGCCAGCAAAGAAGTATTCTGATCTTTCAGGACTTCCTGTACGTTTTTTTCTGAGACAAATTTTATCAGCTATGTCTTAATGGAATCGAGTTAAAAACTCAAGCATTACACTCGGCCATAATATTTGTCAATATTGTACCAACTATCAACAGGTAATGGAAATTCCTCAAACGTTGTTTTCGTTGTTATTTCAGGCAAAATACACAGATCCACAAACTAAGTTGCGGTATGCTACCTCAGACGAGTTTTCCAAAATACGAATGTTACCAGCTGATTTGGTTGTGGGATACCTGGCGTTAAGGAAAGCGAACATGCCCGTGCCATAGCACCTGTTGATACTTGTAAATAAATATTATTTATGCTGATATGCCATGTGACCGTTTTAATTATTAAAATTCAGCTAAAAGTTGAAACGCAATAGTATGAATAATCTGTCATTTTATAACTTTGAAAAGGTGGTATTGAATGGTAATACAAGAACAGTAATTGCTGTTCACAGGTATAGAAAAGATTTCACTAGCATGCCATCCATGCAAAAAATTCCTTGCACATTTTT
>JAQIXS010001454.1:0-29991 GCA_034700785.1 Rossiulus vilnensis | reverse complement strand
GTAAAGGAAATAAAGACAGGAAAAAAGGTTTCTATGATTGATTTATGTTTAGGGCTTGAAAAAGTAGGGGCCCCAATTTCGTTCGTTTTCAATCCGTCAATTGGGTCTCGGAAGCGGAAATTGCAGGCGATTTGATCGCCACCTACGTTGATGTAAATCAATTAAACAAATCCCAATTTAAACGGCGCTTCCCCTCTCGTCGTCTCCACTCGTCTCTTAATTTAATAAAAACTAGATATTTGACTAGAATTAACCTTATATCAACTCAATTATCGGCGCTCGCAGAAAATGCGATTTCGCAAACAGTCAATATTGATCAGCGCACTCCGGTTTTAAGAGGAAATTGCAGTTTTGCAAAAAAAAGATCCTCTCTCCCTGTAGGGGCCTAATGGCGTTCGACTCAAGCAAACCCAATTTGGGACCCGAAAATTGCATTATTTTTCGCGCAAAAGCCCTTTGTGTCTCGCACCTCGGAAAACCTTTCAGCGAACCGGGTTTTGGATTCGAGGAGAAATGAAATTGGACAAATAAAACTGAAGCGAAAATATCCAAAAAAAGAAGAAAAAAATAAATAAAGTGCAGAGCCGATGCGTGTTTAAGAAATTGAATTAATTCAACTGGATCTCGCTAATCCACTCCGATTTCCGGTTAATTGAACGCGACAATTGGGTGACAATTAAAGCCAACCTGAAAACTTGAATAACTGATTTTGTGCCCCTGCAAAGTGGATTTTTTGCCCATTTTCTACAATTAGATTGTTGATTTTTCGTCGAAATGTTCCTGCCATACGGATTTAAATTTAATTATTGTTACCAAATTTGCATATATGAACAGAAATAAACATTCTCTAACATTTTACAATACGTCGTATATTTTTTTTTCCAAATAAAAATACCGAAGTAACTTTTTATAAACATCTCGCGTGATTTTAAAAATGCTTCTTCGGTATTGTTTTCTTTTTGATTTTTGGAAAAAAATATATCACGTATTTTAACTTTTTGAATAATTTTACCCTTAAATCATTTATGAATGCCATAAAATTATTTATACAAGTACTTATACTAAACTTAATAAGTTTTCAAAAAATGTAAGATACAAATGAGAAAATATAAGACGCGATTCGAAATACTAGCCTATAGGAATTCGAAAATTGAACTACATTTAATTTATTATTATTTTTCAAATAGATTGATGAATTTCACCTCCTACCACATGGCATAGCCTTTCTGACATTTAGGTACAGTATTGAATCGAAATGAAGCCAACAATGAAAATAAGGTAGAACATTGAGAAAAATAACTTCTACAATAAGAACACGAAATTTAATTTAATGTTTGTTTAACGAAATAAGCTATAAAAACCAACTACCCTGCATGGAACAAAAATGTCCCCAAAGAAGTTAACAATTTCAACAAGTTTCAGTCGAAATTTGCAACAAATTGACTATTTCGTAGATTTTTTATTCTTGGAAGTTCATAATTTTTAGTCAAAAAGTACCAACTAATTCCTTTTCCAAAACTTTTCAAGTACTTTTAACGCTCGGGGTTCTCACCCTGCTGAGAGAAGTGATGCTATGTCAAAACGCTCTCGAGTGTTCTTCAACACGTTCAATTTCCGTTTTAAGACGTTTAAAAAAATAGAAGTACGCCTTAACCGCAGCGCCCCCTACGGCGTCGAGTAATTAACGGCTCATTATCTCAGTCGCAGACCAAGAATAAATAAAAAGAGGCCAATAGACTTGGTGGTAAGATAATAATTCCAGGTGCAAATCGCATTTGGAAAAAAACGCAGCTGCAAATGAGGCTCAATCATAAAAAAATGTCATTTTTCATTCGCCATTCTTTGTCACTAAACAAATCGACAATTAACACGTTTTTAAAGAACGGATATAATACGCGATCGGTCATTAATTTTCGGCTAAAAAAAATCAAACGTTTGGTATATTAAAAAAGACGTAACACGTTTTCAGTTCCATATGCTTTGTCAAGCGACAATAATTTCGTTTTAATTGAGATATTTTACGCCGCTGAAGGCTGTAAATAAATAATTATCGTCGTCGCATCGGATGAGGATGTTGATACCGTAAATAATAATAATAAAAATATAATACAACTAATGAAAAATTGCCGTGTTGGATGAAACCGAGCGATAAGGAAACAATGGATTTGCATGGCAAATTGCGGTACAGTGCTGCCCTCTATGCGGACATGAGGTAAAGGTAATTCACAAAATGTGTTAAAATCAAAATTTTCCTAAAATTTGTTTAACCAATCGATTGTTACACGTTTATTGGTTTGGTCAAAAGCTTTCTACAACTGAATTAATTTACTGCAAGAATTCCTATTGCAGTTTATTATTTTTAGTAAAATCAAACAACAACTTCATTATTTTTATAGCAAAACGTCGCTGATTCATTATTTTTAATCAAAATGTACCTATCAGAATGGTCTTGCAAGTTAATTATATTTCATTAAACATTTCCTAGCATTTCATTTACCTAAGTCACAAACTTACACTAATTTAATTCATTTAAAATCTTGTCCGTGACATACCAGTAGCAAGCACGAAGTCAATCAAAACCTAAAAATACAAATTTCTAAAAGTGTATCAGTTCACCAAAAAATTTTCATGACAAAAACCACTGTTGTTTTTCAGATTCTCAAGAAGTTACGTGTTAAAGAGAGGGTTACCACAGAATAACCAGTACAAGGATCGCTTCTTCAGGACAATTTTCAGAGCAGCTCGTGATAAGGATGTCAATGTTTTGCCAATGAAATTTTCCCATGACCAGAAACAGGTTTTCCATGTCCAGCACCATGATTTTACAGGTTAGGTATCCACGAGTGGGTAATTATCCAGATAATTCTCATTAAAACGAGTGCATGCAGCGCTTCTTCAGCCCACATTCCCTGGAGCAGCTTCTGGTAACTTGCTCGCCCCATCGGCCTTGCACCTTAAGAGTTGGCCATTTCGAGACAATTGTTTTCGGGTTAAGGACGCCTCCTGGCGCATCGGCCTACGTCACTTCAGGGGGGCGGCCATTTTTCATGTCACTAACCCTAACCAGTAATTCGAGTTGACGTGCAAAAAGCACACGCGAGGGAGGAGGAGGACGAGGGGAGGGGTACAAGCACCTTTCACCTGCTGCCCGTCACTGGGACACCTGTTTCAACCCGAATTTCTACCTCTGTTGTTGGTTTTTTTCACCTCTGTTTTTCCAGTGAAATATTGTTAGCAACGAAGGCGGTCGACTTTCGCTTTTACAGCCATGCAACGATCCATCAAACGATTCTGGGAAAACGCTACCAAAATTCAAGGACCGAGGCAGACGCAACATTAATTAAAACCACAGAAAAAAAAAAAAAAAACTGAGTCGCTCGCCAAAAAAAAAAAAGCAAACCTAGAAAACAAATTAGTGAAAAATACCAGAAACAAACATGAAAAACATCCAGGATGTCGGATGGATTTGGCAAGGTGAAATCAATGACTTTTCAGAAACTTTACATTTTAATGGTCTTCAGCAAATGGTGTTAGAAAAAAAAAATGTTTTTACTTTTTTAAACATTTTATATTAAAAAGTGCGCATTATATTGTATTATCTTGAATTATAATTTCGGTGTTTCCATAACATGAACGATGATTAAGTCAAACCCTAAAATTACGGTGTACAGTGTTTTGATGGCCTTGAGGAATTCAATGACTTGAATTCGAGGACATGACTTCTTAATTTACCGAAAGTATGGAATCTTAAATAGTTTTATGCACTTTATAGCATGTTTTTCAATTGCAATTGTTTTTTTTTAAAAATTGTTAGGGAGAACACACGAACCATTGCTCACCAGTATTCGAAATGGACATGTGACACCTCTAAATTGGTACTCTGCTAAACTCCCATCAACAACAATAGGACGGCGCATCACGTGTGCGTCACGCATTTACCCGATGACGTCACATCCGTGGCGAATGTCACCAGAGTGGTAGAACAACTATCAAATAGATGTTCTCAAAATCAACGATGCTCCAGTGCGTTAAGACAGATTGACGATGGGCGGAAATGACGTCGTTAACGTCTTGACGTCACATCCAGTAAAACGGGAGGCATGTTGAGGACAGGCCAAAACGTTGTCGATGCCAAAGACACTTATTCCACTGCAGGTGTCAGTTTGGATTAGCATTTATGGCTTCTTAATTGAGATGTTAAAAGCGTGTTAATTACACCCATAGAATGGCGTTAAAAATGCGTTATTAACGACTGCTGTTTCAATTGGCATTTATTACGCGGGGAGTTCGTAAAGTCCGGACACCAAAGGAAGGGAGGCTGGCTTCCATCTACACATGCATGTCATCGCCCAGTTTTAACAGGGTGTAACATGCAGTTCAATTTGGGAATCTCAACTTATTGACTCTTTAGTAATTAACTAAGTATTAAACTTAAACCAGCTCGCTCAATTAAACCTCTCAAGATGAGCATCGTGGGTCGCATAACGTTTTTAATTCAAGTTTATTTAATACTAAATCTATTAAAGAATCAAAAATAACAAGGCCCTAGTAGACGACAATTCTACACTGGGGAAAATTATAACCAGTATCTAAAGCAAAATGCATTATTTTTTGTACGGTGGGCATCCTTATTGCTCAGCTTTAATGTTATCAATTCATCGATTCCAGAAAATTCGGACACCCTAACGTGATCTTTAGATATTAAAATTTAGATAAACATGTTCTGTGCAAACAGAACGGATGCTGAACACGTTCTAGACAAGCTCATGTGATTGACAAAATCGTGTACGTTTTATCTCTTAACTATAGCTGTTGGTTATGTATTGGACTTTCGGTAGACGTTGGAACATTAAAATGTTTCAAATTACCTAGAAATGTTGGATGTGTTTTGATGTAGAAGTTTTAGTATTCCAAATCACGAAGTGAGCCGTATTTAAGAACAGCAAAACATTTCACCACAACCCATTTGGCAAAGTTTTCCGTGCCAACTCCCAGAGTGACGTCACTTCCTGCTCGACGGCAAATGGGCGTTTGGCACGCGACGGTGAACGTTCCCTCGGGGGGGGGCCAGAGGACCCACCCCCGCACATGGTACCCGGGGTCACCGGGGGGTGGGGGTCAACACCCTGGATGTCCCCTCCCCTCTCTCAGGGTGGGGGTTTGACAGCGTGTCCCTCAGTCCCTGGAATATTAGCATTTTGGGAGCGTTGCCATCGCGCATGAGTGCGCGCAGCCGAAGCGCTGTAGCAACCGGAAGTGCAGACGGCGGAAGTGGATGAAGGCCGCTCTAATGCGCGGACGGAAACGTCACATGGCGTGGCATCGACAGCATCCTGCATTGTTACAGGGGGACGGATTCATTTCGGGGGAATTGGAATGGGAGAAAAAAAAGCACTTCGCCTAGTTTTACATATAACATCTCTCGTCACACTGATCTGCATCATCGTGCGTCATCGATGGGAATTCCCCCTCATTCCCTCGCCTCACCCACCCCCCAACCCATCCTTCCTCTCCAGCGAAACAGATATTGGCTGGATGAGAAATTAATTAAAACAAGCAGAATGTCGGCCTGGTGCCAATTAAAACCAACTTGGACGCTGATTTCGGGAGGAGGCACGCTTCGCTGTGCCACCGGCAACCGGAAGTGACAACATTTTCATTTTCCCTAATCTGGCGTTGGTTAGCAGTGATGGCCTTCCCCTTGCAGGAATGCAACACGCCTGTATCACGCGTGCGAAACGGGTTGCAGAAGTGCTTAGCAACTTTGGAAAAACGGAAGTGACAAAAAACTCGTGATTCTACTTAAGTCGTGACGGATACATGTCGTGAATATTGAAACATTGCGTTGTTTTCACTTGTCAGAATCACATGTCTTATTGTCTTACATGGAAAGTCTAATTTGGTAGAAGATGTTTATCTTTAAACGAAACCACCGAGGTGGAAGATTGATGAACTTCACTTTTCATTCCACTTATAGAAATCCAAGCCAGTTTGGATCCACGCTGTTTGCCTTAGTTTTTGCGAACCATTAGAAGCTGGAATTCTTTTCCACAGCCTTAAACAACAAAGAAATTCAATTTAACAATGATGCACATGTATTAACGGTGACGAATTGGGTTGATGGTTTACAGTCCCATATCTCATGGCATGTCCTTGCTGAAGGTAGGGAATGGATTTGAGCTTTTGCATATACTGTTCGACTATGATATTCAGTATTCTCAACACTTGACGTGGAAGTTAACATGTGCAACTAAAATTGCCATGAATTACATGATCATTTTCACGTATTACTCGAATAATAAAGTATCAACTCTTGACATGCCTAATACATCAACGTTGACTTATCTTATTTGATCATTACTATCTATCCATGGTTAATTTACAGTACGTTGACAGGCAATAGACTGTAATCATACCTTTCACATGTTATACGAGAACGTCAGATATGTGAATTTCTGACGTTTCAAGAGACTACAATCCCATGTTTTACATATCCTTTGTCCTGTCTTTATGACATCTCTTGCTAGATTCTGACATGTTTTACTTAAACACTATGCTTTTTACCAGCCATTTTTTGTCGTGCCTGATTTTTATCACAATAATTTGACATTTTGTGTGGCATTGCCTGATGGAACCATCCCATATACTGACTTAGTCTGACCTAAAATTTAACTTTTGTCACTCTTGTTTTATACGGTGATTCCACAACAGCCGAGGAGGTGAAAAACTTTGTATTGTATTTAATCGTTTTCACTTAAAAAGGGTACATGGTCATATTCACTTCGGCACTGAAAATTTGTTACACTGTACTTTCTGAATTTTTTCTACAATAAGTGTTTCTTCTAACATCTCAATTATACCTAACTTTGCCTGAATTCGGTCCAAAATGCCTGACATTTCCTGACTTCGCATGTCAGTGGCAACCCAGGCTGTAATCAAGCATATTTAAAGCATTGTTTTGGAGGTCCTTGAGCCAGTGAAGAACAAGGCCAGCTTATGCTTCCAACAGATGCCCAGAGATGCTATCATAAGGCGACTAGTTGCAGTAAATGGCATGAAGCAGATTAACACGTATGGTCAAAATCCGCCACGCTACAGTTGATGGAGAAGCCACCTGGAGCGTCACGCAGGGCGTTGTTCGCCGCGCCATACCACCACCTAAATTCCGTCAACCATTTCGACAAAATCTCTGATGTGATCCACCTGACAAAATGCTGTTGGCAGGAAGCAGTGAGCCTCCCTCGACGCCAGAGTCTAAACGATGAAAATGCAAATTGGACGGGAGGGTCGCGTCGCGATTGCCTCTCGAGAGCACGTCTGAGTGCGCCAGATACCCTCCAGCTGTTTCTAGTTTGGTGAAATTTGTAATGAAATTAGAAATCGAGTCAATCATTGGGCCAACCTCTGACTCCATTATGAGATTTATTAGGATGAATGGGCACCCATAATTACCCTCAAACTGTCATCGATAAAACTCATTATGGAGAATAACATCTGTAAATGGCAGAAGAGGAGACCGCATGCATCGACTATTACGCGCAGCGTTGGACGCTAGAAACGCGCCGCAAATGCCGCTGGCATTTCCTATTAAAAACACGCTGAGGAGGAGGGAGAAAAACCAGGAAAAAATGGGAAAAATACGTCAAAAAATACACCTTAATTGACAGCTGCGGCCTGCGATGGCGGACATCTTGGATTCCAATTGCACATTCCAATTCTGGAATTCTAGAAAACGTTCCAGTGGGACGAGCTTTCTGTCCTTTTCGCAGGATCAAGGCACGATTCGATGCCGTTTCGGACGTCCGGAAACGAGGATCACACACACCGAAGACACCACACTTTAATTCGCGAAAATAAAACGGGAAATTCGCGAGTTTTAAGATCGAAATAACGTTCGTAAAGCCGCGCGCGTGCTCAGCTGGGGGCGGCCATATTGGTTATGACGTCACGGCCCTGCTGCCCTCAGCATAGGGGAAAGTGTTGCTCTTTATGTTTTTATACGATATTCGCCCAATTCTGATATCATCTTTTAAATCATTTACATTGTTATTGGTCGGATGTTAAAATCAATTGACTTCAGGGTTTTCCGTACGCGAGAACAATATCTATTCAGTTTTCTTTAAACAGGCCTTGTTAATGACACCATTAATGATGGATATTACCCACAATCATTCCATTTCAGTTTACCTTACACGATCATTAATAATGTCATTCTCAGAAAGTAATGTTAATAGTAACGAGCGTGTAAGGTCTGCTTTAGATGTTTAATTAACAGGCCTTAGTGAAATAAGTACATCGAATGTGGAACAAAAATAATTGCTGAAAATATAATAAGTTTAATTAACAACCTGTTGCTGTACTACAACACTTAATTCGTATTTTTCTAAAGACACGTTCAAATTTTAAGTTAGCGGTATAGTTTTTTGTTGAGTTTAATCAAAAAGGCCGTTCATAAATTACGTCTCATGTTCGAACAGGTAACACTGCCATTTGTTTGCAGAGTCAAGATGGCCGCCAACATTTGTGGGGAAATTAAGTTGTAAACGCGAAGATAAACGATTGAAAACGTTTTGAAATAGAATAATAAAGTTTATTATCATACAAGTACACTTCTTCCCACCAGCTCAAAACACAATCGGACAAAATATTTTCAGCTTCACAAATACAAGTTATTTCTGTTCATTAGCTTTAATAGTTTTTATAGTGTATTTACAATTCCTAAAACGGGATGCTTGCGAGTATCTATTGTAACTGTAATCTTACTTGACCATTACAGTATGATTTGGCATAAAAGATTGGTCAAAAGCTTATACATGTACGATATCACAAAAAATTCAAGTCGGTATCAAGTTGTGACGCAGTTAACAATTTCGCAAGTTCCGCTTCCCATCCTATAGTAGCGAATGCATTTTTCTCAAGTTTAAAACGTATCAGTCGAACGCAACACAACCACATATCACCGTTTTTGCGAGTGCGGATCGCAGCGGGGTCCCGGGGTGCGGGTGCCATCCGAGTCCGTTCGTTCTTGGGTGCCCGCAACGGCGCTAATTGGAGTTCGTAATCACCCCCAAGATGGCGTCCCCTGGAGCCCTAATTGTTTTGCACGTAATTAGGAGCGGAGAAAGTGTTGGTACCAAATTTTGCGTCTGACCCGAATACCTTACCTTGGCAGGGCAGCTAGCATACATGTATATAGTGACTCGTCATTGTCAGTCTTATATTTGCACCCCCTGAGCCCCCTCTGGAGGCCGCGTTGGGCACCCTCAGTGCGTGCGTCGCTGGCCCCCGGGGGCGACACTGGTAACCCTGACGGCGGGTTCTTTATCCACAGGTGTGAGAACACATCCATTAAAGCGATATAGGTAGCGCGCTCGCACCCTTAGGGTGACCCCCTTAACGCCATTTTCACCAGAACTCGTTAGTTGGCCTTGCGACCGCTGCGGGGCGCTCGCATCGGAATGCATCTTGTGGGATATGAGAGCACCAAGAAATTCTTGACATTTTTTTCACGACACCACAGAGTAAGTGGTCTGTAAAGTCGAACATGATGTAAACACTCGTGTTAAAATCTTGCAATGTAAAGAAAATGTACGTGTTTATAAATGCGCATATATTTAAAATTACCTTTCATAAAGTGCAAATGGGAAAACGTTGTTCGAAATCGAACTATTTTTACCATGAAGTTTTGAATATAACATTTGCACACACAATTATCGTCGTATGTAATAAAAAGTGTAGGCTACATGCAAGCCAGTTAGCCTATAACTATAAATATACATAAATGTGCACTTAAAATAACCTTACATAAAAGTTGTACGGCTAAACTATTGTTAGCAATATGAAATAATCACAAATGTAGATTACTATGTAGCAACATAAAAAATTGGGTATATAAATGATTTTTACCACTATAACAAGCATAACGCTTGAAGTGTGCCTATTATACGCATAAGTTATTAACAACACTAAAGATGACTTATGAAATAAGATATCGCTAAATGACCTCCAGCAATTCTTAGAAAATAATTTCATTGCATGTACTTGTAACTGCATCCTACAGCGATATACAAAACTGCCTCATTTACATGTATGGGCGAACTATTTTTTTCATTTTTAAATCCACATTGTATACGATATTTGCAACAAATAAAATTAATCTTACTACCAAAATTTGGTGGCAATATTTGTCAAAAAACACAGGGACCAGCAGGTGTCAGAATACGACACCACCGGCTAAAAGCGACTACCTAAGAAGGAAAACAAGGAGTCGCAATCCGGCAGCACTGCCGTGCCACCAAATCTAGGCATTCATGCCCCCAAAACCCACAAATTCAAAATTTACTATCGCAAACACACCACATAAAAAAAAAACTGGAAAAAATGGCGGAATTTCTGGAGGGTGTAAAAAAAAAGAGACGCTAGGCCTAAGTCGCGTTACTTAAGGTTGCATCCTAAGTTTCAAGAATCAGATTTAAAAAAAAAGATGGCGTTCTGGTGAAGAGGTACCACTAGAGATCGGCCTCCCCTTAACACCTTCGCATGAAAGCCCCCCCCCCCTTTGCAGTCCATATGTACCTCTGTACCTGTTGATTTGTGCAAGCCATGCGAGCGTTCCTCTGTCACTGGGGGCTATTTGTGAAAAAGCGCTTTTTTTGGGGGGTTGGGGGTACCTCTCCCTCCTTTTCCTAGTCCTAAATTTAATCAGTTTTTAGGCGTTCGTTCTTTCGGGTACCGTACGAAATTCCGCCGACTTCTCTTTCATCGACGCCAGCGAACAGGTGCGAGCGTCGCTTAATTTTTCACACAGGCGGCGGCTAATTAAAAGTGCCGCCAGGGGACGCTAGGAGGCGCTGCTGCGGATTCCAAATTCCATTTGGGAGAAAAAAAATGGCAGCACCGGGGTCTGGTGATAAAACGGAGAAATTGGGATGACCAAAAAGCCTGTGGCTACAATCCAATAGACAAAAAAATAAGCAATCAACCGTTTTGATGACGAATAAACTTAACATTGACGGACTAAGGGGTGGCAAACCGTAAGGTCGTAAGTGCCACAACCATCAAAAATTCATGTTTGTTGGGTTAGTACATTGTAGGAGCCCATTCTGTACCTTCTGTGGTGGTGAGGATGCAAGTTTAATTGGGACCCCCTTAGGCCTAGTAAAGTTCTGGCTTCTGTTTTGGTAACTAAATATCAATGGTGTGCAAAGTCCGAACGAAATCAGATACCTATATTTGTCACCAAAATACTTGGCATGTGTTACGTTATGGTTTGAGCACGAGCAAGACCTCGCTTATAGCGTCGTTCTACCTGAAGCAGTTTGCGAGATATTGCCTAACAAAGCCTGGCTCTACTCGCCATTCGCTGGACAATGGGCATCAAGAGGCCCGTGTGTGTTGACCAGTGGATTTTTGACGAAAGAAAAGGATTTTCGTTTTCTAGCCGTTTAAATGCCAACAAAGGCCTTCCATTGTCTATTAATGTCTGGTTTACGTGCCGATAATATGTCTATTCTTGTCTTTATTTCCGAACTGGATCACCTCCAGCCTCTCCCGCTGGCCAGAGGTCAGCGCTGGGCAGTTGGGAAAGATAGCAACGCCATCGGGCGGAAAATCACCTGGATGACCAATGGCCGAAACACAAGGAAATGCGCCACCTGACGGCGCTTCGCAGTCGAGCCCCAATTTTATTTATAAAATTCGGTAGCCAATGGCAACCCGATCGATAAAATATTTGCCCGTAATCCGCGAGAAAATTAAGAAGTCCTTCGTGTAGATGTTTACGAGAAAAATTCTGCACAGAACGGTAAACAAATATGGCGTCTGGAATTATTAAGGAATTTTGAGGGTGATGGCAGTTGAGGAAGTTGAAGAAAGGGCCTGTCAGTAGGGCGTCCTTTCTGAAGGTCCTTCGCGATCGACTGTTTTTGGAAACTTCTCTTAAAAACTGGATGTTTTTCTTCTTATTTCACTTTCCATGTACATATATTATTTTTGGAAGTACAATTAAGGGAGCGGCGTAGGCAAAATTGTTCAAGAAGTAGCATCTTTAATCGTAGATTTTATTTATTTTTCTTTACATATGCTAGATGGCGAAAGGCCTTACATAAAATTACTTGACTTTTCTTTACAACATGTTTTTAGAAATAATATTTATCATCAGACATTCGTGAGCCCTCTAACCCCCCTTCTTCCCCCCCCTCCCCCCTTCATCTCCGCACGATCCAGCATCAGACACCCTGTACAATGTGTGTACCATTCCAGGTATCCAGGGTTAATCACACGCATACGTATCGTGTCAAAAGATAATTTATCTGGTAACACGCTCATAAAAAACGTTAGAAATTCATTATGTAAAACACAGGCGTTAGATTGGCGTCCATTAAATAGGCGTAGCCTCCTTGCATTCCAATTTCTGACGCCATTTTGAGACTGGTCATTAATGGAGGGAAAAACAATAACCGATGAAAATATTTAGCCAAATTCAAGCCAATTTTAACACAAACGTGAAAAACCATGGATTTTTCCCCCATCACGACGTCTACAGCGGATGGTAATGCAAAATCAATGACTTTTGATTTTTAATTAGTTTTAGCAGTTGTAGGCCTAATAAGCTATACCAAAACTAAAAATAAATATTCAATGGTCAAAACAAATGTAATCACAAATTTGTGGCAGGTCTAAACAAAAAAAGTCGTACAAATAAAATCCAAGTTTCTTTAATGCTATAATGATCATAAACATTTAGTGAATGTTGTTTATTTCTTCATTTATGGATTAAGTCAAGTTTACTCTAACCAAAAGTAAATATTATATTGCATAACGTAATTTTACATCAACATTTCAAGTTTTAACGGTATTATTTATTTACACATTTTTAAATTCGTCTTGAAATTAAAATCCAGCATAAGCAGCACGTTCTTGGCATGTCCGGGACGATGGCAAGTTTTCGAAAACCCGATCATGGAGCGGAAAGAAGTTCATTTTATCGGGGGTTTTTTTTAAGCGATTTTTTTTCTCTCCGCAAAAATCCTTTCTGGTTTTGCATAAATGAAATTAGGCCAAAGCTAAAATGCATCATCATTATTTCTGTTTCGAGCTTCTTTTTGTGTAAACACGGTAAACGCACAACCCTAGCGATCAACATGACAAAGGCAGATGTTTCCGGTTGCGGCTAAGATCGCTACTCAAATTAGGCTTAGGATAATTAAAAAAATATATATATCCCATAAAAAAAACCACGAGGATAACGGATCAATAATAATTATTATAACCCGGGGAAACGACTAAAAGTACGCGACTCGCGCGTGCCAACGTTCCATGCAAAGATGTTTAAATTTTTGAAATATTCCATTCGAAACCATTCCAACCTCTCCATGGATAAAAAACGAATTAAATTTTTAGTTCCAAAAACATTCTGTTCCTCTTCATTCCAAAACCTTCGTTAGATACAACACTGATACAAACAATATTTAAAAGCATTTCAGTATCTTGGGGATAAAAATGTATTTCTAACATTTCCGTAAAAACTGAAAAAATGCATTTCTTCACTTAAAAATAATTTTGCATCTCCATGTTTTTATTTCTTCAATACAAAAAAAGATATGTTTTCATCATTTCCACTTTTAAACCACCTTACTTCGCATACTTAGAAGAACGTTTTATTCTCGATGATTTTCGCTATTTATAAGGATAGTTGTGTTTTTCCCAGCATTTACACCGACTGAAAGTAACGGAATATTTGTAATTTAGCATTAATTATTTTTCCTCTGATTTGATTTCTGCCCAGGAACAAAAGGATAAGTTTTAAATACTGTAATCGGCATTACATTTCTTCCTCATTTTTGAATGACTTGGCATACAGCCCTACGGTGTTTTGCATATTTTAAACGATATGATGAATTTCAGAGCGTCTGTTCGTGTTTAATTAATTTTAAACGCTTGTCATAGCATGATAAAAACGAATTATCAAGTGGATGGTTTCCGTTTAGCAAACATCGTCCTAAAGTCATAAAACTAAATCACCCCAATGCTGTTTGAATAATTTTCAAGGGCTTTTACGGCTTACATTCGAATGACTTTTCAAGGACTTTAACGACAGCTAGAACGACAGTTTTATAGGGGCCCCTGCGTCGAGCCCCTTAACGACGCCCCCCGGCGGAGCGACACGTAGGTCCCCTTTCCCCAGAACGCATTTTCTCGCCAAGTTAAATCACGGATACGGGTCTAAAATCCCCTCCCCTTGGAAGCCAAATTTCGACCAAAAATCCGATTTTTACGAGCGACGGATCCAGGAGACGTTGGTTGACCGCAAGGAAAAAAAATCCATGCAAGCGTTCAATTCGCGTCAAATGTCACGTGAAGGAGGCCCCCTCAGGGGGCCCGTGGGGTGGCCCCTAAGCCCCGAGGCTCCCCCACGCCTACGGATCACGGATCATCGGATTTTCACACCAAAAATCCACGGTTGGAGACCAAAGCGACCACACACGAGTAGGGTGAGGGGGGTGTTGTCATGGCGAGCGGCCAAATCCCTTTAATTAATTTCGACCGTCGCTTGCTGACCGTGCGGCGCGCATGCGTGCACCCTCCGAGGCGAGTGCGGCGGAATGCTTCGTGCTGACATTAATGAGCTTCCTGGGGTTATTGCGGTACCTGAGCTGCGGTGGAGGACGCACCCAGGTGAACGCAGCTCCTCGGCCGATATGGCGCGAACGAATGCGCCGATTTTGAAAAGGTTTCCACAGATCGGACGAGCTTTGAAATACGAAGCAGAACCTAACTTATGGCATTTCTCTATCTCGAGTAGTTTTCGAGTTATCATCGTTTGTAGACAGATGCTTTTTTCCCCCAAAAAATGGCGCCCACGAGTGCGGCTTCCGACGCTTTGAGCTCGAGCGCCGTTCGTCGCAGTGCCTCGCGAGTGCGTCCGTTCGATAGAGCGTGAAAAACCGAAGAAAATCCTCGCTTACCAGGACGCTCTTACTCCAGCAGTTTCTGAGTTATAGTCAATTAAACTTTTAAAGGATAGCGCTGAACAAAGGGTGGATATCATATTGTTCATATGTACTATCACGGTGATACGATCGAAATTCTATAGGATTTAGTAATGAAAAATCAATGACTTTTCAAGAGCTTCAGGTGTTTTCAACGGTCGCTGATCAATTTAAAGAATACGTATTTTTAATATTAATTTGGCTTTAAACATTTATTTTCAAGGACTTTATCTTAATTTCAAACGATGGCTTTTCACTGCCTTTAATAACCTGCGGATAGTAATTTTCATCCAAACTCAATTAATCAATGACCGAAATTTCAATGATAGCCTTCCCGATCTTCTTAATCAGCCTTGTTAAGTCGAGGCTTTAAAAAGTTGATAGAGTAAAGACTTAACATTAAGAGGATGCACAAGTTGTTTTCACAAAATACTTTCGATAAACTTACATTCCAAAATTGCTCAAAAATTAAAAGAAACTGTTGAAATCAATGACCTACATACTACTTTTAAGACTACACTGACTAATCACCTACATGTCAATCATGGTGAGGCCTTCCTTGATTGATTGCAATAAGCTTAAAAATCAAGATTAACACGAAGAGTGGAGGGCCTATTTAGCAAGGATTACGCGTCACTAAAATATCCGTAAAATCGCCAGTGGTCATCGTGTGACCACTGCCCTTGTAACGTCTGTCAGGGAAGTCATTCCTCAAAAGCAATTCCGACGAGTGGCCGTTGGCTATATCGTCCTTCCTGCCTCCCTATACGCCGACTGACCAGTGGTCAGCAACAATGTCCGGCAGTTGAGCTTATCGATCGCTGCAATCGCCTGTTAGCCGTTGTTTTACAACCAATCGGAATGACATTAAGACCAAGACGGACGCAAACAGTTTAGCAAAACGTCAACGAAAACCATCCATCGTGCGCACGAGGCCTTCTTTCGTCCACATTAGAGCGGAAATGACGAAGAAATTATTAGCGGGATAAAAAAAAATGGCCGTCACTTCCTGTTAATTAACGACTTTTATTAGAAGCGCTATTTTTTATTTTGCTGTCGCGAAAAATTATCTATGTAGTTTGTAAAATTTAGCTGTTCCGATATTTGCAAAAACTGTCCAATGATTCAAGGACTAACGATCACTAGAAACCTGGGATTAGTTTTTGATATTTTTTTTAACATTTTGATTTTTACATCAATTCAATTTCACTTTGCATTTTTTCAAGAACTTTCCAAGGCTTTTAAAGGACTATAACGACCAATAGAAACCATGGGTTTGGACGAGCTAACGTGTGAGACTTCTGATAGTTTCCGATAATTTTTACATTTCACTGACGTTCAATGTCTTCTTCGCATTTTTTTTAAAAAAAGCAGTCATTTCACAGCTTTTTATGGACCTTTATGCAGGTCACGCTGATTTAGCAGGTCTTTAATTTGACACTTGTAGAGGACTACAATGTCACTTGTAGTCGATGACAGACTGGCAAACCCAAAACGTTGGTAATGATAACAGAAAAACAAGAACAACAATGCGGCAGATTTTTTGTTCGATGGTTGGGACAATTTCTTCAACACCTACATTTCGTTGTGTTGAAAAGGATCATCAAAAAAACGGTCATAAAACGATAACGACGTTATTCGAATTGACAACTGCTAATGGCGTCAAAATATGGCCTTCTGAATGACGATTATACGCGTAAGCATCTGTAGTCCAATTTTCCCAAATGGACTTCGTGCAAATGAAGTCTGTTTTTTTATTTTATTTGCCAATTTTCGTTTCATAGAGTAGAGCAGATGGTGTGGCACATGTGCGCCTCGACATCTTGTTTTCCTTATTTACCGTCTCGTCCCATTTAAGCATAAATTTCCTACCTCAGGTGGCGCCACCTGGGAGAAATCATGGGCGGCGTTCATGATGAGTCAGGCTTTCAACTTTTGCATAAAACTGAAATACAGTGTCCGATTTGGAACGCTTCAATAGCTTTGGTTACCATGGGAATCATGAAGCATGCCATTCCAACACCGTTCCAAAAAGCAACCATGGATTGTGGCATTCCAGAGGTGGATACCATGGTATTTCATGACCACGTAACCATACATTACGAGCTGTGTGGCTATAGAAACAAGATGGCCGTTCGATCGTTTTGCCTGGATGCACACCCAGAGGGCGCCACGGTCGTTTCCTTTCTCACCTCCTTCACCCTAACTTAACGCTCGTTATGCATATCCACCTGTGCATTTATTTCGTGCTGATGTAAAACAATGAGATGGCGTTTTATGAACGACACGAGAACAAGTTGGTTGTTAAAAAAGAACGAAAAAAAAGTTGTTACTGCTATACTTGACGCCTGTGAGACAACCTTGGTGCTACAGGATCGGTTTTCGGTGATAACAGCAAGTCACCCCGTCGAAAACAACCTCAAAAACAAGCCTAAAAACCTAATTTTTACTTTGCGGCCCAGTCGACGCTTTTTCGGAGGGGGCAGGAAAAACATTTTGGGAATCCTTAAAAAACACGTTTAAAAAAAAAAATTCCGAAATGATGCCACTTTTGCAGCAAATTTTTACCTCAAAATCGGCAATAGTTTTTGAACAATCGCGAATTAGACTTATGTTTATCAAAACGCAATCATCGGCTGATATTTTTTTTTAGTTTTTTTTTTTTTACGATTGCAAATTTCGTGGAAGGGAAATTGGAAAAAAAAAATCAATCTATAAGTCATGCCTACGTCATAAGATGCGTTTTCACTAAAACGATTCGGAGAAACCCTATTTTTGTCCCCCTGCCTCTTCAGGATTAAACAAACAAATGGACACTCGAAAATGGGGATTTCTGGATTGCGTCACTAATCGAGGCGCTCCTTCCAAGGGTCGCCCCTGGGCAGGTGGCGCTGCTTTAGGGGTTCAACCGAGGGGCTAACATCTCTTAAAAATGGTGTACACCTGACTTCGAAGATTTCAAAGACTTCAGTGAGATTTCATTGCTTTCAATGACTTCAATGGCATTATCAGTGGGACTTCAGGCTGACATTCAATTCAATGATTTCAAGGCGACTTCACTGACTTCAAAGACTTCAGAAGATGTTAGCCCCTCGGGTTGAACAATCGAAAGTCAAACACAAATGTCCACTGATGCTACTGTAATGAACTTTCACTGACTTTTGAAGAATTTAACGATCTTCATTTCAATCGATAGCTTATACTTTTCTTACAGGTTTCCACAGCAATTGGAAGTCAAATTCCCAAATGCTTTCAGGGTTTTGGTAGAAAGTTTCCCTGACTTTATAAAAAAAATGGTAGAATAAAATAAAAGCAAAATTGACTGATGACTGGGTAATAACAATTAAGTGTTCTAAAAGTTGGAAGTGCGCTGTGGAAATAGGGAATTCCCAATTATTGC
Source organism: Rossiulus vilnensis (assembly GCA_034700785.1). Lineage (NCBI taxonomy): Eukaryota > Metazoa > Arthropoda > Diplopoda > Julida > Julidae > Rossiulus > Rossiulus vilnensis. Next base: position 11,601 of record JAQIXS010001454.1, on the reverse strand, counting down.
ATAAGTGTGATTGGATAGCCCTCTTTTGTGCAGTATCAAGAAAATTTAAGGCTGGTATTTTATTTGATGAGAATTTCCCTGACTTTTACATTCAAATTAAAAATTTATTTGAATACTGAAAAAACTAACAATTTGGTAGCATTTGTATTTAAACAGTAGCTTGCAAAAATCGCAAATTAAATGACAATCCAATGACTTTTCAATGCTATTAATGGTCTCAAGTTCTATCGATCTATTTTTTATTTAAATTGTTATTTTCGTCCACATTTTTTTTCCAGGATTTGGTTCCATAATATCAATTAGTTTTCAATGACGAAAATTCGGATTTTTAATTTGTTATATTTTTTTTAAAATTAGAGCGTTTTAATTGGCTTTCAACAGTTTCATGCATACTATAATTTTTTATTTGTCTTTCTTAATTATTTGGGGGAATTTTTCTGATTTGTCAGTGCAACGAATATTCGCAAGTGTCGCAAATTAATGACTTAGGCCAATCTAACAACTTTTCAAGGACTTTTAACGACCCAGATCTAAAGTACGTCTTCGAATCACGCCGCTGGTCGAGCGCGTTTAAGAGACCGGAAGTGAAAAGTGGCTTAGCGATGAAAATTGGCTTCCTGTCAAAAAGGACACGGACTTAACGACGCTAATGACTTTAATCGACCATTATCTGTCATTAATTGAAAAAACAGGAGGCGATCCAATTTGCCACCGTTTTAAAGGACGGTCACCGGAGGCGGAAGTCGCTCTTCATTCGACGCCATCGCAGTCGTAGGAAGGAAAATCTTAATTAGTATCGACATCCAATTAAGAGGCAATTAAAAAGAAAAAAGAAAATGGCACGCGACGCCTTCTCACCGAAATACAACAAATACGTTTTCAAATTTCCCATTGCAAAACGGTCTAAGTGCCAAAATTCGATTTGTAACGAACTGCCTATTCGAAGCAGTGTTATTATTATTGCTCGATGGCAATTTTTGAAACAACTTTCTCCATCACTTTTTCAAAGTTGAATCCGAACAGAATAGTGACGTCACTAGTCAGCCAATCCGAGGGACCCGCTGCATCTGATATTGATCGACCTTGAGGCGCCAATGTCATCGTAAGTCATGGGCAAATCGAACGGGAATTCGCGTGTTTGTTTGTTTTATCAAAATATAAACTTCTTCTTTCTAGTGTGTTTGCTTATATAAACTCACTTCAAAATTTGGTAAGATTTTTAGTTTGTTTGCTGTTTAATTAGTTGTAGTTTCTTTAATTAAAAGTTAGTTGTTGTTTAATTGACCAAATATGCCAAGATTTCTTACCTGTTTATTCGTTTATCGATGGCAATTTAATTGCAATTTTTGTTTGTATGTTTACTGATGGCTTTCTAATTAAATTTATGACAAAAATCTGCTAAGATTTCTCGTTTGCCGGTCGCTCAAAATGCCAACAAGAACCCCGGACGTTTCAGCCGTTGCCATGGAGATACCTCTCGAACTCAACATGTCGTCACATAGCCAACCGGATGCGGGTAAAAGTTGCAAAGTTATGCGAAAAACATCAATAAAGTCAATGTCTAGTTGCCATGGAGATACCTTTCGGATTGGGCATGACGTCAGGCGGGTCAAGGTTGAAAGGTCGCCCCCCTTTGCTAACTTCTGCGTTGCCGGGGTGACATCACGCGCACCCCCCTCAATCTTCCCGTTGCTCAATTTTTGAGTAATTTGCGAGTCCTAAATTTTGGCACTTTTCTATTGTTCTTTTTTTTTTTTTCTTTCGCCACCTTGTTTTAAGCTCGCACCTGAAACATTTTCGGCAGAAAAGAATGGAAAATCACGATATGGCTGCGTTTCCGCTTCACAAATATTTAACTAGCGAATCGAATCAATCGAATTTGTTCCTTGAAAAAAGTTACCTACCCCAAAAAAAAATATCTGAAATGAAAAATGCGAAAAAAAATCCTTCCTTCAACGCAGGAACTCGGTTACCCCCTTCAGCTTAACCAGTTTGGAGTCTAGACACACTGGAGGATCCAGTTTCAGGAAGTATTGGAAAAGTTAGCATGTGACACACTAAGAATTTTCTTTTTGTTTTCACAAATAATTTTCAAACGTAAGCCTAACCATTTTTCCAAAAAAAAATTCATTACTTTAAAAATTATGTACGTACATTGAACAATTTTTTTTAAATACATGAAAATCATTCGTGAAATTTATTAGAAAAATAGATATATACATGTATGTGCAAGAAAAACATTTTATAAAAAAAATGTGAAAGATGTTTATAATACGTACTTTTAATTTATTAAAAATTAGTATCACCACTGAAAATATACTGGACTTTGTGTTTACAAGATTTGTAAATTACTTTTTTTTCTAAACTGCTCAATAATCAAAGATAATTCATTTTTGGATAGATAATTCATAAAAGACTCGTGAGGGAAGTGTGTTATTACACATTAGTTTCTAAATAGTTGTCAGCGAAATGAGAATGCTATTTAACCACGATTTCAGCTGGTTTTTCCTATCATCTGTCTGTCATCACCTAATTCAGTCTTGTTGTAGTTCGAATTCAATGGTCAGAAACCCGGTTTATTTTCGATTTTTACACCGTGGCGCCATCCAGCGGCTTCAAGTGGTAATGCGAATAGAACGTTTATAACAGGGTCACACACGCTGGATATGTATCCACAAAAAACACATAAGCTGAAACACTCACCAATTAAAGTTGAACTGACCCAATGGGGTTGATGCCTGTGACCAGCAGCTGGACATTGGTCACTCCGTCAGCAGCGAATGCAAGGAGCTCCGTATATCTGCTGCAACGAAAAGCAGTAACGAAGTAAGTCTCAAAATAATTCTAAAAACGATTAAATCCGTACGCTGTTTACCATTTTGTCATTTTAGACATTTTTAACATTGCGGTCAATGCATTTTTTGCAAGCGTAACTCGAACGTGACGTCATTGAAACGCGTTCGATTAACTTCCAGTTTGGCGAGAATTCGACGTCATACTTATCAATTCACGACATTAACATCGGGTCGTCCTTCGTTCCCTTTAATAGTTCGTAAACAGCGCTAGAAAATCGGTAACCTTTTACATGGCGCTCAATGCATTTTTTGCACGCGTAATTTGGCCACCGTGTCGTCCAAAAACGTCCGAGGAACTTGGCGTTTCGTCACGATCGAACGTGGTGACCTCTGAACTTTCACACGGGCCAGCCATTAAGGCATCGGCCCGGAAAGGGGGTGAAATTGGCCGACGAAATAAGCCAAATTGAATGGCGCGTGGGGGTGGGATAAATGGGGAAAAAATTAAGAAACCGAAAGCAAGCCATGCCAAACGAAAGAAAACAGAAAACAACAACGACGAAACAACGAAAACGCAGGTGGAACAAAGGATTTAACAACAAAAAGAGAAGAAAAAAACGTGGGCCACACAAAATTGGCGAAATTTTGCAGAGCGTTACAACTCAAACTGGTGGGATTTTTTTTTAAAAAAAAGTCCTTTTTTAAGTTAAAAAAAGGTAATTTTCGACGAGAAATGACAATAGGAAAACGGTCGATTTTCGATAATACACCAAGTCCAATTCGTGAATAGGCTCATTATGGTATAAGTTGGGCTATTAAAGGGCTGCGGGTGCAATATGGGTGCCTGTTTAGCCCCCATGCGTACATAATTTAATTGGGAAAATAGAGTCATCAATCGGTTTAATTGGACATGCTAAAACACGTTCGAAGTTCAATGAAAAATATCTGCATTTTTAAAATTCGGCACAAGTTTTTCCTCCTCTGTAACGATTCATTGACAAATTTTGAAATAAAAAAATTAAAAAAACACCGAAAATTCCCCAAATTCAAGTGTTTTTGCACACACATCCAAGGTGGATTTTTTCTTTTTCTTTTGGAAATTACATTTTACGGACGCGTTGTATAACACTCATCAAAAACAAATTCCCATTTAAATAGGATAAATATATGGAAAAAAAGTAAAACTAATTTATCATACTAGTTAGTTAGAATTTGTATAAATTAATAAAAAGGTAAGATAATATGGTCACTCATTTTTTAAAATGGAAAAAAATTTCTGCAATTTAGTATTTTCAGAAAACCACGTCTTTGTCAATAAATATTACAAGATACGAGTGCAAATGGGACTGTAGACGTTGAACGATTGCTTTTTATAAATACTGAAATGCTTTTTTTCAGTTGCTGATGAGCATAAAACAGTAGCAGGTTGTGTTTGAAAATAAATGAGCAAGTTTTGCAAATGATGTCTATATTGTGAAAATGATTTGCCATTATTTCACTGTAATACCTGCGCAATGTTTTGGAATTTTTTTTTCACATAGATAAGCCATCCAAAAGTTTTATTAAACATTTCGTGTTTGAAATACAAGCATATTTTTTTTTTGCAAAATTATTTCAATATGACGAAAAGTACATCACCCTTAATGCGCTATAATGCCATGCATTTGCTAACATTTTCATTAAATTTCATAATTTACCAACAGGTCTAAACGAAATCGAAGTAAACAATAGCAGATTTTGTAGGCTGTAAAGTTTTGTTCAATTAGAAAGCATTTTAATAGAAATAGCAAAATGTCATAATGTAGAGCTACAAAAAGTATTTCTTATCACTGATGGATAACTCAAAAAAAATATATTAAAAAAAAATCACACTAAAATCCGTCTTTTTTTGGGGTTTTATTTAGTAATAACATTTGACTTCAACCCCTTAAATGTTATCCTTGAGGGTCTCAACCTTGCCCGTCACTCGCGACACACCCTGTAGTTTTTTTTATAAGTTGCTCCACTGGATTGATTAATGTTTCTCGGTAAGAAAAAAAAATACCGTTTAATTTTTAACGCTATGCCGAAGTGCATCACGGTTACTCACCCAAGTAACCATCAGCCACATAGCGGTAAAAATGGCGGTTAGCAATCGTTTTTTTCTTTTCAATTATGATTTTTTACTTGAATTCCTCGCTTTTTAAAGCGTTGATAATCCGAGATTTGTTAGTTTCCATTGTGTTTTCATTTACCTTGTCCCAAATATTCACGCACTTAGCTAAGAAGTGGCACGGAGTCAGGGGTAGCCCCTCACCCCCGTTCCCACCGAGATGACGTCACACCGAAACGCAACCGGGTGCCGACCAAACAAAAGGGTTGAGGTAGCGATCCCCGGTAATCCATTCGAGTATCACCATGGCAACGACTTCCGAGTGCAAACAAATCACCAGCGACTGTGATTTACTCTTATTGACTTTCGACAGGGTGCACTAAAACTGTCAAAAATGGCCAAATTCAATTCAACTCAGTATCCTACTGTCATGTGGCAATACATTATCCAAACTAAGTAACTGCCATTGAGTTCAACTCAAATATTTACTCAAAATTAACAAAATATCGACAGTTTATACTGCGGATGACGTCGAACATTTTCTGAGATGAATCAATATTTACATATACTCTTTCACAAATTCCTGAATTTTTATTGTCTTTTATATTTTTCGAAAATCAGTTAAAAAAACACCTCAAACTTTTAAAAAAAATCGTAACATTTCCCGAAATCTAGGAAATTAATGTTACTTTGAATGTACTTCAGAATAAAGGTAAAAATTAAAAATATTATATTGAAAAGTTTAACGAAGTTTTATTCAAACGACTTTTACTCCAAGAAGATCTAAGAAGCTTAACTGCTAACATTTTGAAGAATATTTGAAGAATTTGAAAAATGGTAAAGTAATTTGGTCCAACGTTGCTTGTGTATACCACCTACTGACAACTAACAAACTTCTAAATTTTATTTTACTCCTAAACCATTAGTCCAAAATTCAGAATTTAAATTTTGTTGTTGTTATAATTTTAAGTTTAGATTATCGATTTTTTTTCTCTCCAAATTTTCAATAAGATTAACTAGACAATTGTATCTTTAAACCATATTTATCAACTATTATTCCGAAATTCTAGTTCAAATTTTTCTGGAAGTTTAAAAAAAAAATATTTTTAATGTTTCTAATAACGATTTCTATTCCACCGGCCACATACAATGATTTTGCTAGGGTTGAAGGGGAGGCCCGTATGTCTTAATTTATGGCAGATAATTATGTGCAGGATCGAAGGGTTCATAATTATGAAAAACTGAAGGGTGACCACTGGGGTTCCAGGGGCCATTGTTATGCAAAAATTGCGGTAGAGGCTTGTATCACAGCGGCTAGCCCACGCAAACACATTTAGCCAAAAAATTAAAATTAAAACGGAGGATCCCCTCAAGGTTTTAATAGGACAGAGAGCAGATGGCGGACGTTTTATCACAAATTAAAAAGCGCCCTCTACTCGATCTACGTTGATAAAGCACGCAACGTCCCGTTGTGACTTCAATTGTGACTGAGGGGTGCAACGACGCACCCCTCAAAACGGGCTTTTTTTTTTTGATAATTAAAATCTCTCCACAAAGGTGGTCCCAGTGTCATTAGCATAGCTTTCAAATTAGGCGCACAAAAAAGTCATTGGTAGCCTAATTGGTGTCATAGCTTGGCTTTTATCTGGCCACAAAATGAAAATAAACGAGCGTGACGTCACGTCCTTACTGGGTAACACCTCGGCAACCAAAGGCCAATGAGCGAGCAGCTCCCAGTGACTGGTGCCCAGTGATTTATTATCCTTCTTGTCAACAGAACCAGTGTCAAGCTGCCAAAAAATGAAAACAAATCGCTAAATTTATGGCCTTTTTTGACAGCTTCACGCCTTGACTTGTCAAAAAACGTCATAAATCATCAATGCGCCAAAAATGTACCAGTCGTTGCCATGGAGACTACCAGTAAAGTTTCTTTTCGTGACGTCACCGAACTGAGTAGCTTTTTGAAACGTTTTTAATTACTAATGTTGTCAGTTTAAGAACAATTTTCTTATTTTTCAATCAAATGACTTGCATGAGTTATTAAATTTAGGAAAATGCTTAAACGACACTGCCACGCAACGCATTTACTAATTTAAAGACAGGTTTCTTTTTTTAAAAAAAACTAAAATTAGCGAGGCAGAAGCAATTTTTAAATGGATAATTAAAAATTCATCAATGCCTTGATAAGGTATTAAGTTAAGATATTAAGATAATAAGTTATTAAGCCATGGATGTAAAAATGTTCCAATCGAATTCCATAAAGGGGTGATCGTTTATAAATATATCATTAAATACTGCATATCATCGAATGTATTTACTGAAATATTGTTACTATTAAGAATGAAAATAGCCCAACATTGAAGTACACTATTGCGCAAAGTAAAACGTGAGGTCCAAATATTTTGGAATTTTTTTAGGAGAAATACAGTACCCGCACAGAGCCAACAAATTTCGGCATTTTTTTTTCCATCGAAAATTATTTCGTTTTCAATTCGGTGAACGGAGATTGGTGTTGAAACCTGACCCCTGATCTCCATCCTAACCCTCAGCGAGTGGCAAATAGGAAAAGTGTCAGTTACGTTGTCACCTGTCCAGAAAAACGCGAAAGGAACACAATGGCCAAAAACAGATTTTTGTAACACCGGTAGTGCGTCACCTGTCAGGGACGCCCCCAGGGGGTGCCACCGCTCGAGGGGCCCCTTAGACCCTCGATAGCAAAGTAGCGTTTTGAGGGAACCGAATCCTCAAGCCCAGTTTCTCCTCCGATTACATTTTTGGCAAGGGACTCGAGACGGATTAAGTGGGTAACATTACCCACAAGCCCTTAATGGGTAAAGCCTCGTTAGGGGGCGCCCCTTGCGCCCACCGGTCATTCGGCCGAATATTTCCCTCATTTGTCGTCTTTAAAGCTTCCTTAAAAACTCTTAAATCTTGGCCGTCTACCCCCTTAGAGGCCCTTAGCTCGTAAAAATCACCTGAGGGGTAGCAGCGGCCAGCAAATCACCCTGTCCACCGGACACACCTTGGTCAGTAGCGAGTGACCACTGACCCGGAAAAAAAAAACTATTTTAAGGAATGCCGCTCGGAGCTGGTCAAGGGGGTTAAGGGGCTCCCTGTGGAGGCTAAGGACGGTGAGATTTAAGGGCCAGGAATCCCGTTCGGTCGCGCTGTCAACACCAGTGACGTGTAATGAACAATGGTCAGCGGTGCAGTTGACCGATGGCCGGCAACACCTGAGTGGCCGCCCCCCCCCCTCGCCTCAGGGGGCCCCCCTGAGGAACGGATCCACCTTTTCCCAGGTGTGTCGTCCCGCTGCTCACGACCAGATTGGGGACACGCAGTCTCTCTGAACGAGGGTTGACCCTCCCCCTTGACCTCCCCCTAAGGATGCCTGCCTTCCCTTCGCCCCCTCAAATCTCAACCGAAATGATGAAGGGGGCAAAAATCGATCGAGGACAAAGAACTTTTCAAAATTTCAAGATCTCACTCTGGGAATCGCAATTTTCAGAGATTCCCTCGGTGAATCTTTTTTTACTAAACGATTCGAAATACTTCGCCATTCGTATTACTAAAGCCAAAAGGATGTCCATCATGCTCAAAAATTTCATACTCATGCTTTTAAATACTTTTTAGAATTTATCATCTTATTGCTCAGTTTGGTAATGTTGACGGTGACCATCAAAAGCTGAATAATAATAATAATAATTAACATAATTGGATAGATTACATTTCCTAACACATGGCACATCTTTGCTGACGGTAGGGTACTGAGTTCAATTGAATTAAATATTACTTTAGTTTATTAATTTTTTTTACTAACAAACTGGACATTTTCAAAGTAGAAAAAATAGTTCATACTCTAGTGGACGACGAATGCTACACTGGGGAAAATAAATTTAGCAATTATAACACGTATTTGAAGGAAAAATATACATGTAAGTCTACTCCACTGATACTCAATGGGGCCCATCTCAAGAACTTCATTATGGACCAAACTTTCAGACGCAATGGAGTCGTGCTTAAGTGGCTCGGGGGCGCTCCATAAATTCCTGGTCGAAATGTAAAAAAAAATGTAAAAAAAAATCCAAAAACCCAGGAGTGGATTTTCGGGGTATCGAGGCCAGACGGGCATGCGTCACGTGGCGGAAGTTAGGTGCTCTACCCCCGCTCGTTCCCGGATGCGGCGACCGGGGCCGGCCGGAATCGGCGATGTGCTCAGGTGAGCCTGGGTGGGGGTCAGGGGGCGTGGGGTGGGAGGCTTAAAAAAAAGACTAAAAAAAAACTGGAGTAGGCTCTCCTCTGGGCGCTCGCAAACGGGTTAGGATTAAAGGCGTTGCTGCCTTCGCCAACCGGTATTGAACCAGATTCAGATTGCCTCCCGTGCGATGCATCTGCTCTGCTCTGTCCTGTCCTGCTTCCAAACAGGAAGTGCTAATGGCGTTTAGCGCCGTACCCTAGTGGCGTTTTAACGAGGCTTTTTAAAAAGGTGCTCTCGAAAAACACGGGGCAGGAATCACGCCGTCCCGCTTCGGATGTTGCGATGCGAACGCCGAGATTAGATCGCCCGCATCGATAGGACAGACCAGGGCCTGCAAAACTTGCTTATTCCTGACAAATCCACACTCTAAAAGAGTGTGGATTTGACATTGAACCATCCTTAACATTGGTTGTGATCGCACGCCTATGATTTGGGCAACTTAGGGCTGGGATGTTTAGACGTCACACCATCATTCCTTTCGATTTGACGGGTGCCAAACCAAAACGTCGTAAGTGCCTTCCCCCAAATACGTTTTCTCTCAGTTTAATAAACTGTAGGGATCATTCCCCACCTGCTATAGTGGTAAGGAAGCAATTGAGACATTGCTAAAGTGATACATCCATTTTGATGTAGTCAATACTCAATTTCTGACAATTTGAACACAAAAAGCTGCAGATACCCGAGAGAAAAATGATAAATATCACTAAAGCAAACAGGCTCGTGCGCAAAGGGGATCTTGGGGTGAAGTCTAACCCCTCGTGACAAATAATACAAAAAACGAACAGAAACCAACTAAAATTGTTGGAATTTCGACTGAGCTCCCTAGTGTGCGACATACCTCCTTCTCTTGTCCCCATTTTCGAATCCTGCGCGCAGGCTTGACAACAAACCTTGGTGAGGTGGAAGTGAACAAAACCCGTGGAACCACATCAGTGTTTAAAAAAAACGTTTCAATGTGCTGCTGCTACCCTACTTGCTACGAAAGAGAGGGTGCTTTGAACGTTTATTGAGGGTGCAATAGTGTGGTCCATACGACGCTATGGGAAAAACAAATTGGACAATTGTTTCACTAAGTTCTCATTTCTGTTGTCTTAATTAATCTGACCATATCGTTATTGAAGTAAATCAAATCAGTGCAATCTGTTTTTTTTTCTCGCAACTAGCTTTTTTCCCCGCTGTCATGAAAAGTTAATTTTCCAGCACTTACAGCGTTATGGTTTGACACTCCATTTGTTAAAACAATCGGTTTTTACTCGGTACCTGGGATCTATTTTTACCCGACTCACCCCCAGTCCAGTTCATTTCATGTTTCATAACGTCTCATTAATCACAATTGCTTACTTGAACGGTATTAAGTTGTTGTTGGTCCATTTTGGGCCTGAAATGTCGTTGTTTTTATAATTTATAGCCGGTTTTACCGGACCGCATGAATCGTTTCAGGCCTACTGCGGCACGCCTCGCTACGTAGTTAGGATCACGTGCTTAGGTGCGCGTGCAGCGAGCGTTGCCGTGGCAACCGTGGAACGCGGCGTTCTATGGCAAAAAGCGTTCGATTTTCGAACTAAACGACAGCCATTTTCCACTTTGAGTTTCCAGGTAGAGAAATTTGTTTCAGATCAGCTCAAAAATATGTAAAATCGACCCTTTAGTTTCGTCGATGAACGTCACTGGTGAAACGAGGGACCAGTTTCCGCATCTCGAACGTGCTTTATGAAGCAAAGTGAACTGTAAGTCTATCCTCATTATCATAAGGCTTTGACTTATAAAATCATATCTACCCAGCATTTGCATAGCATTTTCAATCTCGTTGACATCAAATAATATGCTGGGCAAAACCGGTCGTCCAATCTGAAGCAATGACTTCGCAGTTCGATCGAAAGAAGGATCGTGTTGCCGCCCTGTATAGCTTCCCAGGGATGATTGCTTTAGTGGGATAAATATGACGTCATTTCTTTGGGCTATATTTCCAAATGACATCACTGGTTTATTGATGATGAATTGCACTAGGTGTCCGAAAATTATTCACTTAAATAAATTATGAATTGGGATAAGGGTTTGTTAAAGACTGCAAATTATAAAATTGTATCATATCTCGTTCAGACCGAACTTTCGGAACGCGTTCCGCTACCGAAACGGTGATAGAATTTGGTGGTCTGAACTCACACAGGACAAATGGAACTAGTTTACAACACGTAATGTCATCCCGTGTTCTGCCAACACGTTTCGTTTGGGAAACGCGGTACGATGGCGTCATGGCTGTGTTACCGCTGAACATTTCCCACTATATCTGCAACATGAAAGCCCCTATTCAGTGGTACTCTTGGTGGCGTGCAAATTTCAGTTCCGAATGTCTGTTTGACAAACGGAACAATCGGAAACATTAGAAACGTTAACTTACAGTTATTCACTTCACTTTCCGGATGAACTTAATATCAACGATTATCCTCAATTCAACG